>JAHPZR010013795.1:0-31928 GCA_019787425.1 Platygyra sinensis
ATGATTGCACTTTAAGTGCATATTAATTATTTGGTAGCGCGATTTGCGCCAAGGTGTTTTCTAGCGCCGTAACGTCGGACTACTTTTTTAAGCATTTTCCCTTGGTCCCCCCTATGGAAAATTTCAAAAAATGGCCGATTTTAGTGTCTTTGCCAAATTGGTCATTGCTCGAGTGTGCGGGCACTTTTGGAGCCGCCGTTTGCGCCAAAATCTTGCCCGATGATTGCACTTTAAGTGCATATTAATTATTTGGTAGCGCGATTTGCGCCAAGGTGTTTTCTAGCGCCGTAACGTCGGACTACTTTTTTAAGCATTTTCCCTTGGTCCCCCCTATGGAAAATTTCAAAAAATGGCCGATTTTAGTGTCTTTGCCAAATTGGTCATTGCTCGAGTGTGCGGGCACTTTTGGAGCCGCCGTTTGCGCCAAAATCTTGCCCGATGATTGCACTTTAAGTGCATATTAATTATTTGGTAGCGCGATTTGCGCCAAGGTGTTTTCTAGCGCCGTAACGTCGGACTACTTTTTTAAGCATTTTCCCTTGGTCCCCCCTATGGAAAATTTCAAAAAATGGCCGATTTTAGTGTCTTTGCCAAATTGGTCATTGCTCGAGTGTGCGGGCACTTTTGGAGCCGCCGTTTGCGCCAAAATCTTGCCCGATGATTGCACTTTAAGTGCATATTAATTATTTGGTAGCGCGATTTGCGCCAAGGTGTTTTCTAGCGCCGTAACGTCGGACTACTTTTTTAAGCATTTTCCCTTGGTCCCCCCTATGGAAAATTTCAAAAAATGGCCGATTTTAGTGTCTTTGCCAAATTGGTCATTGCTCGAGTGTGCGGGCACTTTTGGAGCCGCCGTTTGCGCCAAAATCTTGCCCGATGATTGCACTTTAAGTGCATATTAATTATTTGGTAGCGCGATTTGCGCCAAGGTGTTTTCTAGCGCCGTAACGTCGGACTACTTTTTTAAGCATTTTCCCTTGGTCCCCCCTATGGAAAATTTCAAAAATGGCCGATTTTAGTGTCTTTGCCAAATTGGTCATTGCTCGAGTGTGCGGGCACTTTTGGAGCCGCCGTTTGCGCCAAAATCTTGCCCGATGATTGCACTTTAAGTGCATATTAATTATTTGGTAGCGCGATTTGCGCCAAGGTGTTTTCTAGCGCCGTAACGTCGGACTACTTTTTTAAGCATTTTCCCTTGGTCCCCCCTATGGAAAATTTCAAAAAATGGCCGATTTTAGTGTCTTTGCCAAATTGGTCATTGCTCGAGTGTGCGGGCACTTTTGGAGCCGCCGTTTGCGCCAAAATCTTGCCCGATGATTGCACTTTAAGTGCATATTAATTATTTGGTAGCGCGATTTGCGCCAAGGTGTTTTCTAGCGCCGTAACGTCGGACTACTTTTTTAAGCATTTTCCCTTGGTCCCCCCTATGGAAAATTTCAAAAAATGGCCGATTTTAGTGTCTTTGCCAAATTGGTCATTGCTCGAGTGTGCGGGCACTTTTGGAGCCGCCGTTTGCGCCAAAATCTTGCCCGATGATTGCACTTTAAGTGCATATTAATTATTTGGTAGCGCGATTTGCGCCAAGGTGTTTTCTAGCGCCGTAACGTCGGACTACTTTTTTAAGCATTTTCCCTTGGTCCCCCCTATGGAAAATTTCAAAAAATGGCCGATTTTAGTGTCTTTGCCAAATTGGTCATTGCTCGAGTGTGCGGGCACTTTTGGAGCCGCCGTTTGCGCCAAAATCTTGCCCGATGATTGCACTTTAAGTGCATATTAATTATTTGGTAGCGCGATTTGCGCCAAGGTGTTTTCTAGCGCCGTAACGTCGGACTACTTTTTTAAGCATTTTCCCTTGGTCCCCCCTATGGAAAATTTCAAAAAATGGCCGATTTTAGTGTCTTTGCCAAATTGGTCATTGCTCGAGTGTGCGGGCACTTTTGGAGCCGCCGTTTGCGCCAAAATCTTGCCCGATGATTGCACTTTAAGTGCATATTAATTATTTGGTAGCGCGATTTGCGCCAAGGTGTTTTCTAGCGCCGTAACGTCGGACTACTTTTTTAAGCATTTTCCCTTGGTCCCCCCTATGGAAAATTTCAAAAAATGGCCGATTTTAGTGTCTTTGCCAAATTGGTCATTGCTCGAGTGTGCGGGCACTTTTGGAGCCGCCGTTTGCGCCAAAATCTTGCCCGATGATTGCACTTTAAGTGCATATTAATTATTTGGTAGCGCGATTTGCGCCAAGGTGTTTTCTAGCGCCGTAACGTCGGACTACTTTTTTAAGCATTTTCCCTTGGTCCCCCCTATGGAAAATTTCAAAAAATGGCCGATTTTAGTGTCTTTGCCAAATTGGTCATTGCTCGAGTGTGCGGGCACTTTTGGAGCCGCCGTTTGCGCCAAAATCTTGCCCGATGATTGCACTTTAAGTGCATATTAATTATTTGGTAGCGCGATTTGCGCCAAGGTGTTTTCTAGCGCCGTAACGTCGGACTACTTTTTTAAGCATTTTCCCTTGGTCCCCCCTATGGAAAATTTCAAAAAATGGCCGATTTTAGTGTCTTTGCCAAATTGGTCATTGCTCGAGTGTGCGGGCACTTTTGGAGCCGCCGTTTGCGCCAAAATCTTGCCCGATGATTGCACTTTAAGTGCATATTAATTATTTGGTAGCGCGATTTGCGCCAAGGTGTTTTCTAGCGCCGTAACGTCGGACTACTTTTTTAAGCATTTTCCCTTGGTCCCCCCTATGGAAAATTTCAAAAAATGGCCGATTTTAGTGTCTTTGCCAAATTGGTCATTGCTCGAGTGTGCGGGCACTTTTGGAGCCGCCGTTTGCGCCAAAATCTTGCCCGATGATTGCACTTTAAGTGCATATTAATTATTTGGTAGCGCGATTTGCGCCAAGGTGTTTTCTAGCGCCGTAACGTCGGACTACTTTTTTAAGCATTTTCCCTTGGTCCCCCCTATGGAAAATTTCAAAAAATGGCCGATTTTAGTGTCTTTGCCAAATTGGTCATTGCTCGAGTGTGCGGGCACTTTTGGAGCCGCCGTTTGCGCCAAAATCTTGCCCGATGATTGCACTTTAAGTGCATATTAATTATTTGGTAGCGCGATTTGCGCCAAGGTGTTTTCTAGCGCCGTAACGTCGGACTACATATTACGAAACACCACACTAACTGTCACCATCACTTCTTTGCTCAAGACCCTAAAAGGTACCATGCAAACTCCTGCTGGGGGACTGTACTCCTTAAGAAGGTACCAAATCCACTTTTTTAAAACCCCTAAAAGGTTTGACAAACACCCCCATACTTTTTCATATGGGAGTCCCTGCCCCAGGGTAACCAGACCTAGTTTGTGCTTGATGTGCCTGAAGTAGGATTTCCCTTAGCCTGTTTCAGGCTCTCGGTAGTTGGGGACGAGCGAAAATGAGTGAGGAAAAGCTCCCTCATTTTTTCTCCCGCTCTCCCTTTTTTCGCTCGTCCCAAACTACCGAGAGCCTGGAACAGGCTAGATTTCCCTATGTGCTGACTCACCCATCAGCTCCTAGTGGAGAAGAATCTCATAAAGCTCCGGCCAAACAAAGCCTCCAATAGTTTTGAAAATGAGAGCTTGTGTACAGAACTGTGTCAAGTCACGCTGAAACCAACTTGCAATAATGGCTTCAAGTTTCACAAATTGATATTTGAGTGATATCTAAGTGATTTTCTCCACTTTTTAAAATTATGTATGTTTTGAAAATTAACAATAGCCTCAATTTTGCACGAAAATAAATTATGCCTGGACGTTTGTCCTTGGACATTATCTGTTCCTCATAGCTCACAAGTTTCCCCAAGCTACATTTTTGGAAAACTGTTTGCTTCTTGGAACGGATAATGTCTGCAGACAGATATCTGGGCAAATGTTTGCACCAAATAGAGGCTATAATAAATGTTTGTGAAAGAGTGAATCATGCCTAAGCTCTATAAGTTTTAGGGATTCAACTTTATTTCATTTCATGCAATACCAGTTATAGTAAAATACTCTTTTTTGTTTGTTGGCTATATGTACAACTCTTCAGTGTGGCTCAATGATTTCTACTGAATATCTGATGACACATCATCTTTCAAATCAACTAACTTAAATTCCTTCTTTTAAGATAATAATTATCTTTCCTTGATTTGTACTTATGCTGTCTGACTTTTGGTTAAGAATTCTTTGAGGAGACTTTCATTGTGACCTACACAAAGCAAGAAAGCAGATAACACTGTAATCACACAGGGGTGAGGTGAAGACCTACTTTTCTTAATGAACCTGGTTTCCACATGCATGGGTTAGAAGGAGAATCAACATAAGATTCTTGTCTAAGTATGGCAGAAGCTTAAGAGCATTACCCATAACATGATTCTGGAACATTAATACATGATATGAGAATGCATCAGTGAGTTATCAGACGCAAAGGTATATCTTAGCAACAACATCTGTATGCTGGAAACTTGCTACTTGATCTAGGAATCAGAACGAGTGATGCGCCAGATACAAATCCACCCTTTAGATGTTGGCCTAAAAATTTGTGGAAAGTAATATGTTCCTGAAGAATGTGCAGTTCCAGAAAATATAAAATATCATACCAAGACATCCCACAAATCTTAAGCTTTTTTCCCTGAGCTGTCAGAATATTTATTTTTGACTAATTCATTGTCACTCAACTGAGAGAAAGTTAATTATAATTTTTCAAGGGTGAGAGGTTAAAATGATCCTTTAACATTATAATATGTTGCTTATCAAAAACAACATACCGTTTTCACTTCCAGGAAAGGTAATAAGCCATATTCACCCCTGCAAAAATGAGGTTCAAAATTGTTATTTCATGAATTAGCCATGCACTTTTGGCCCTATCAATCTGTCTTTTGTCCATCATTTAGATTCCAAGATCAATAGGAGTCAGAAAATGAGATTCTGTCCATAAATATGCCTTAGCTACAACTAAGCTTTTTTTCATTATTAATTGTACAAAAAACTAACTTAAGGCTGAATCACATAGAAACTTTATAATTATTTTCTTTTCTAAGCATATTACTACTTTTAATTAGTTGTTCGATGTACTGTTGTAAAGCAGTAAACGAGTGCAAACACGTGTTGCTCCAATGTTTGCCTACACCACACTTGTATTACAAAGATTAACTGTTGCTACTTGTATCAAAGTGATTGATGTAAGCAGGTTTGAAATAAATTACCATTCTCTGCCAAATCCAGACATTTTGTAACCACCAAAAGGTGCTTGAGGTTGTCCAGCCTCATAGCAATTGATCCTGGAGAAATTAAGTATTGGTTTAAATTACATGTTACTAATCTTTCTTCACCACCAGCATTTTTGCCTTGGTTGTGGATACCTTGTAGATGACAGGTTGATTTTTGTTAATTCAAAGCTTTCTTTTAGGCAAAATAGAATACCCACAATGAATCAGAAGAAAAATTTTTAGCTTCCATGTTGCACTGAATAATTGAAAGGCCACGTGCAAGAACGTCCCCCAGATTTTTTGCTAAAATCGAAAATGGCCAAAACAGCTCCAAATTTCGCATGCCAATTTGTTTATACCTGTGGAAAACTGATTGCACTTATTTCCCCTTGTTTCTGTTGCATATTCCAGAAATAAAGTATGCAAAACACTTGCATGTCACAGTCCGCGTCTTTTGGAACTGCTTTGTCGCACAATACTATTAGCGTTGTTTTTCTTTTAAGTTTTTTTCAAATGCTGACTTTAACTCCTAGGGTTAAGAGTTCCCAGTTTTATTAGAGTTAGGGTTAGGGTTACCGCTCGAAACTAGGGTTAGCGTTGAAGGTTAGGCTTACGGAACAAGGTTAGGGTTAGCGTTTGGGGTCAGGGTTATGGGTCGAGCTTAGAGTTAATGTTCAGGCCTAGGGTTATTGCTTAGGCTAAGGGCTAGCGCTCAGAATTAGGGTTATTGCTTAGGATTAGGGCTAGCGCTAGCGCTTCGGTTTAGGCTAGAGTTAAGGTCAGGACACGTTAAGGTTAGCGGTGTTAGGCCAAGGGAAACAATCTCGACTTGCACGAATCGATACCTACCGGTAACTAAAGTCAATTGATAGTAGCTAGAGAGAGAGTTTGAAAGTTTTACAAATCGGCTACATCAGTGATTGATTTAAATGTTTCTACGTGAAATTATTTTTTTTTGGTACAAAACTGCTCGTTCCGTGAAATTATTATTTCTGACAACACAGAAAGAGGAAACCTTAATCTAACACGCTGCTCATGCCGAAGAAAAAAGCGCACGAAACGGAAAATTTATCAGCAAAGGAACGCTGAAATACAAAGCAAAACTTACACTGTAGCTGAAGTTTTCTTCTTGCTAACCTGCAATCAGGCGTTCTATCTTTTTTCGGTTTTTGCTTCAGTTCGCGGTGGGCTCCATCCTATCGCAATTCAAAGTAATCATCTGCTTGGAAATCCACGAGACACACTCACGGAACGCTTGCTTGCCAATTTAACCGACCTTTGGCCTCTGTTTGGCCCGTAAAAATGGCTTTTGAATCTGTTTTCTGAACACAGGTCAAATTCAACGACTGTGCTGCCTGGCCTTTCTCGCCAGTTCCCGGCCGTGTCTGAGTCACGCTTAGACAAGCTATATGTATCAAAGATTATTATGGGATATCCCAGAAATTTTTTAAGCGAAGGATGGTAGATAGCTGATTTCAAAAAAAATAATAAGTCTAGAAAGCAGTTCCAATTTCCAAAACTGACACATGCCGAAGTTTGGCAAATGAGCCATAAGTCCACGACGGATGCTTTGTTTTGGAAGAAGACGCCGTTTCTAGACTCTACCACCTGGCTCACTTGTTCCTCAATGGCTAAGTTAATGACAGACTTAAACCATGATCTTGGAACAAAAACACACCTCGCTTCTTTGAGGAATGCTGGTGACTTACAATCGAGGGTCAAAGGCTTAATGATGCCAAATCTCCTACCAGGCGGGTGCAAATATTCCTCGAATAAGTGTTGAACATCGGTGGAAATAACGAGCAAACTCTGCTTAATTAACAGGTAAGCCAGCTCTGACTTTGTGTTATCACTTTGCGTGCCAAAAGGGTATGTCACTGACAATGGCAGCTAAAAAACATGTCATCCCAGATCCCTACCAGTAAAAACGGCAATTAAATTCAAACAGACAGAGAAGGTTTTTGAAAGAAATAGAAAAACAGAACGAAAAAAAAAAGATATCACCGACCTCTAATCGAGCCCGCGAGTGTCACGACAAAACAAATTCAAATCAGTCTCGTTCAGCGCTTATCCACTTGAGCTAACGGAGCAGCAGTGTGGAATCATTGTGTTATAGTGACTTTATCCTTTAGCCAAACAAAGGTTTCTTTTGCTTTTCGTTTAACAATAGATCTCCGCCGCTTGGAAAACTGAGTCAGTTTTGCATACGTTATTTCTAGACACGAAGAGAGACCCTGCGAAACAAACTTCAGAGCAATGATTCTCAGGTAAAACAAAGCCCACATGCCAAAATTCAGCTAATTTTGAGCACTTTGAAAATGGCCAAAAAATCTAGGGACGTTCTTGCTCTGCACGCAGCCTGTCAATTGTTTTCTGCAGAAAATAATTAATTCCAAAATAAGGATACATGTAGGACACTTAGCAGAATATGTTAATTCATAAGTTAACTGCAAACACTACACAACTTACAACTGACAGAAACATTACTAAAGATTTACTAACCAAACTGTTCCAGCTCGTAAACTGTGAGAAATGGTTGTTGCCTTGTCTATGTCCTTGGTAAATACGGCTGATGCCAGGCCATAAGTTGTGTTATTTGCCCTTTCAATGACCTCATTTACATCACTGAATTTTATTATCTGCTGCACTGGGCCAAATATCTGAAATAAATAAGTAAATGGGAGTAAACAAAGTAGTCACACAAAATTACTACTCTTTGGTGGAATAGTTAATTTACATGTTTAAGTGCCATACTTATGATAAATATACATGTAGACAAGCAGATGTAGCTGGCAATATCATGTACCTCTTCTTTGGCAATCCTCATGTCATCCTTGACATCTGAGAAAACAGTAGGTTGTATAAAATATCCCTTTTGTCCATGCCGTTCACCTCCACACTCTAGCTTTGCTCCTTCCTTTTTTCCACTCTCAATCAGATCAAGGATTTTATCAAACTGTTCTTTATCTACCTGATCGAGTGTGAGAATTGAGTGTGAGAATTGAAATTTTGGTCACCTTACCAGTAGTTAAACTCATTTGATAGAGCGCAATTGACAAACAATAGATAAAGGATAAACGAGTTGATTAAGAGCTTGTATGGAGTTTAGCAAAATCTTGTTACCTAGAACATGCAGGTGGTGTCTACTGCATGTCTTTGATAGGCCTACTCTAAATGTTAAAGGTGAAATTACATTAGCTGGATTCTATTTAGAAACATGTCACTGAATATTGTCTCTTTTATATGCTTTACATAGACTTTTTAATGTGATCTGCAATTTACTCAAACTTATGAATGCCTCCTGAACTACTGATTCCATTACTACCTGATAAAATATCATTAATATACTTTGTTAACTGATATCTTTGAGATGTGAATTGCATAAGACAGACATGTAATGTGGTGTCTCTGCTTTTTGACCTGATGTGTCAGTGTTGTAGAACTACACGTTCAAACCTGTGGTCCTTGTTCAATAGCATCATCAAAGGGATCTCCAACTGAACGATTTTGTGCTCTAAGTACACTCTTTTTCACAAACTCATCGTAAATGGTATCTTGTACAAAAGTGCGACTGCCAGCACTGCAGCACTGTCCTTGGTTGAAGAACAGGGCAGAGTGTGCATACTCCACTGCAGTGTCAATATCTGCAGTGTCAGCAAAAACTATATTGGGGCTCTTTCCTCCAAGTTCCAATGTGACACGCTTTAGGTTGGAGTTTGCAGCTGCTGCTTGTATTATCCTCCCAACCTTGAGAAGAATGCAATACTTGTCAAGATTCAATAAAGTGCACGTTCTGTGGGATACAGTAATGTCCATGTAGGTGATGTCTACATTGGATCCTAGTTGCCCATCACACCCAGCACTCATCTCTGCATAGTTTCCATAGCATTAAGTGACCATATGCAGAAAGCATGAAGTGTGAAGTGTGAAGCGTGAAACCACAGGCAGCCCAAGCTCTCTTTGTGAACCACACAAGGAACACGATATGGCATCGAACTATGAGGGTTTGTATGGGTTTTTATACAAGATATCCATGGAGGTAGTTTAAAGAGAAAATATTCAATAAAAATGGCTTACCTTATTCCATACGTGTGTTGTTTGCTCCTGGTGCTGTTATTTTACCGATTTAACTTGATTTAAGCAACTTTTTGGAATCCTGGTTTTCTCTTCATTAAGAGGAGATGAGGGGAAACACTCCTGTCCGGACAGCCTGCCCAACGAAGTCAAAAATCCCAGGCTAAAATGTACCCACGGCCACAAATCCACCGCAGAATTCAAGGGCAAAGGTTGATCTTTCATTTCAATTCTCTAGCCACACAATCGCAGCCCTGAGATCGACGCCAGGCGGCTCTCCGTGTCCCAGTGCAATGATAAAACGATGGCAGATATCCGTGTACATTTTAAACACGACACAACGACCGTTGAAATTGTCACAATTTAGAATGCAAGTTAGCAACTCATTCACAGTAAACGTCATATTTTGTCGCTCAGAAGCAAATACTTGGAGATTTAAAAACGTATCTTACCATAAAAATGAGCCAAAACAATACACTAACACATGGCAAATTATAGAGGTGTCAAACTCAACGAAGCAACATGCAGATAACAGCAGAAATCACGCAAACCTATGACCTCTTAAAATTTGCCATAGCACGATCTATAAGGGCTCTAGTTTTTCTCCTTATAACTCAATACGAAATGTCCTTCATAAACAAGAGTGAAGCGACAAAAAGATCGAAAGACCGAAAAATAAACGGCAAATGTACAAATGGCACGAACCGTAGGAGTCGTGTGGCCTGCCTATTTTATTTACCACCCCTGCAAGTCTTGGTTTGCCAACATGACAAGGTTATCTAGCCAATTTCAACGGTCGTTGTGTCGTGTTTAAGATGTACACGGATATCTGCCATCGTTTTATCGTTTCACTGGGGACACGAAGAGCCGCCTGGCGTCGATCTCAGGGCTGCGATTGTGTGGCTAGAGAATTGAAATGAAAGATCAACCTTTGCCCTTGAATTCTGCGGTTGATTTGTGGCCGTGGGTACATGTACATTTTAGCCTGGGATTTTTGACTTCGTTGGGCAGGCTGTCCGGACAGGAGTGTTTCGCCTTGTCTCCTCTTTATGAAGAGAAAACCAGGATTCCAAAAAGTCGCTTAAATCAAGTTAAATCGGTAAAATAACAGCACCAGGAGCAAACAACACACATATGGAATAAGGTTAGCCCTTTTGATGAATATTTCCACTTTAACTGACTACCTCCATGGATATCTTGTAGAAAATCCCATACAAACCTTCATAGTTCGATGCCATATCGTGTTCCTTGTGCGGTTCACAAAGAGAGCTTGGGCTGCCTGTGGTGAAACATGAAGCAGAGCATAAGGCGTATTTCTACTCCTCCTCATATGGGATGCTAGTTCATTGTAGATCTAGAGTCACCCACCAGCATTAAATTATAATAAGTGAATTCACCAGTACCAGTTTATACACCTTGAGAAGCACTGCCAGTGAGAGTTACATGTCTGTGTCTTGCCTAAGAACATGACAATGTTCCTGACCAAGGCCCAAATCTAGACCATTAATCCAAAGCTCAGCACATGAACCATCAACATTATTTTGACGTTTTTGCACAGTGCCGTCAGATGCTAATGGAATAATCAATATATATAATCTTCCCAATGTAAGAATTCTTGTAAAAATATTCTCTTTCTCAGGGCTCACATGCCATACTGCTTTGTCAAGGGGTATCTAAAAACAATATGAGTACTGCTAGCTGAATAGCAATTGATAACAAATGGAAAAGTTTGTTTTTATACAGTCAGAACATGTATTTTAGGGTTACATGTATGCAATGTAACATCACTTAATCCCAATCCCATGCTATCTAAGCCATAACGTGAATTTCATGAATGATGGAATTGATGGTAAATGGACACAATGTAAGATGCTAAGATGTTATTTATTGAAGAGTACTTCAGTTGATCCAGTAAATGATACTTTGTTGATATCCATGTGCTCAGATATTGCGGCTCCTGCTGTAGGACCATAACCAGAGATGATATTTACTACACCAGGAGGAAAGCCAGCCTGAAAAATAATCAGGATGTTCAGTTCTACATGATAACATGTATACTAATTGAAAATTTTGATATTTAGGGTCTAAAAGAAAACCTTGTAAGACTAAGACTGCACATGAATGCATGTCAGTCAAAATGTAAATTCACATACACCATCATATTGCTCTCTCGATCTCCTATGTAGATGATGAAACATGGAATGTTTGTTATACAAATCCTTGTTGCGAAGTCAGCCCAGGGGCAAAGTTGAATAGATTGATCAGATGGTGAACCTGAATGTTCCCAGTCATAATATTTTTCTTGGACTCTGCTCTTATGAACAGGACTAAAAAAAGCACCATCCAGTCATCCAGGACAAGTAGATTTACCTTCTGGGTAAGTAACTTTTTATTTCTTCTCCCAAATTATGAATTATTGAAAGAACAACCTAAGACCTGCCGAGGGCAAGCAAGATTTGAGAGCTACTGGTCTCATGGGCAAGCTGGAATTCAAGGTTTCAAGTTTTCAGACCCTACCCAAGGGCGTAACACTTATGCAGGTATACTGTACTGTAGCATTGCGATTTAATTGTATTTTTTTAACTTAAGCATTTTCTTTTTTTTAACATTTACTTCTGGTGTTAAACTAACAGACTTGGAGTCACCTCTTTAAACAGAGAGCCTACATACAGAGCTGTTAATGGAGTTTGCTCAGCTGGTTTAAGTATGACAACATTGCCACAAGCCAGGGCTGGAGCAAGCTTCAAGCCAGCCATGTTGAGGGGGAAGTTCCAAGGTACAATGGCTCCAACCACACCCACAGGCTCATGTCTTGTGTAAACAAAGAAAGGACCATCTGTAGGTAGAAAGATACATGGAAGTCAACCTAAAGCTACATGCCTGTCCAGCTGATTACAAAACAGTTAATAGTGAATCTTTAAGTAAGGTAACAACAATGACTCTTTGTTAACTTAGCTAAATCTGTTTTCAGTCAGCAATCCTTCTGGGCAGTCATTGGTCTGACTTTCCCATGCAGGCTTGAATGGCAGTGCTTAACGCGGTTTGTGGTTCTTTTGTAGCATCATTTGTCCATCAATGGTGGAAGTTTTTCCCATCCACTCTTAGACTGTTCACTTTACGCTTGCACAAGAAAAAGCGAGTGCAAAGCACACAGGTATGGGGTAGGGTTTGCGAGCAAAGTGAGCAAGAAAAATAGGGGCTGTAGACATCTTAGGAAAAAAGTGGACTTATTAGGCTCCTCCTCCTGTTATTACATGTACCTTGTTACTAACAGCTCTGCCTCTTGACTTATTAAATAAATTGAGCCAATCAAATCTGAGTGGTAAACTGCTTGATAAATTACAAGTATCAGTTTGCAAATAACAATACATACATGGACTTGGGTGCTAAGAATGTTGTCACAGACGACTTCTTCAACTCCTAAAAAGAAGTCTCTAAAAGGGGGAGAAAGTCAAAATAAAGAGATACCGGTCCTTCCAATTTTAATAGGATATGCCCTTGTTCTTGGTAAGATGTCTTCTCTTGGTGGTGTGGCACTTGTCAACTACAATGCATGAGGATGACTCAATTATAGGGGACAATCTAGGGTGATATTTTGAAATTTGCGTCCAAAACATCTTCCACTGTCTTGTGAAAACAAGCTTGTATTTCGCTTCTCCAGCAACCTGCAAAAGCATGTCCTCCTTTGTTGACAAAACGATGGAAGGAATCCTCTTCCATCTCTGCTCTTTGTTCTTCATGATGCTTTTGGGCAGCGCAACAATGACAACAACAACATTCGCCCCATTTGCATTTCTTTTACCATTGCACAGAGTTGATGTATCAGACTTTCCTTGAAGCCAGACGGCAAATTGCAAAAACCTCTGAGCACATCACCAGCCTCTTTCTGTTCATCTTTTTCCAAAGCAAAATTGCAATTTTTCTTGTTCTTGGCAAGATGTCTTTTTAAAAAGACAACTGTTCCATGTGTCAGTGTGGGCATGTGTCAGTGATGACAACTGCTGCAAGCTGCAAAACGCACTTCAACACAATCATGATTAGCCGTTGTTAAGGTGATGACAGTTTCACTGCCTTTCAACTAATGGGAATTTTCCATTTTTGGAGAAATATGAAATTTGCTTTTTTCCAAAGATGTCTGCAGCACCTCTATTTATCTCCGTCCCCACCGTACCCCTACCCAATGAAGGCTTTTGTTTTGTGCCGGCATCCAGTTCTCTTGTGATTCTTTCCACATGTTCAACCATCACATGAAATTATGAGAAAATAGAGGGCTGTGAACAATCTAATCCACTCCTTGCTCTTTGTTCAGGACATATACTGATCCTATCGGTATGGCAGGAGGCCTAGAGTAGAGGCTGATGCCTAGGTTGCAGGTAATTCCCAGCCATAGTGCTAGTGTTCTACCTAAGGACTGGCTGGCCACAGTGGAAGCCCCTGGATTACCCAATTCACTCATTACATGTATCTCCACATAGTGAGACATACAGCTAGCTGGTAAAGCATGGTTAACATCTGAGAGGTACCAGTGTATAAATTGTTTAATTATTGTTAATTACTGAAAACATGAACTGTAGCTAAAAGCAAACAGACAAGCAATTGCAAGAGACTTTCTCGGATCTACTTACTAACCGGCAGAGATGGTCTTTCCTGTTATCTTATCAGCCCAGCCGGCATAGTATCTGAAGCATTTCACAGTCAGATCCATATCATCCACAGAATCGGCAAATAATTTTCCACTGTCTAATGTCTCCAGGGACTAGTGGGAGGATTATATAATTGAAGTACCTTACTTTCCAAAGAATCAAAATTAGAGCTTCTTATGGGACCCTCAAGATATTGATGAAGACTTACTCAAAATGCAAGAACTATAACAAAATACATGCATAGTAGTAACAATCCAAATGACTGCAAAAGCATGGCATACAATAACAGATTAAACAACTAACAGCTACCCTCCTCCTTTTCCCACTTTAAACATTCAAGATTTATCTGACTAAATAATTTCACTCACAGCCAGATAGTCCAAATCTCTCTCCATGAGATCTGCTACTTTGTACAGCAGGTTGCCCCTCTGGGAAGCATCCATGGTCCTCCAAGGACTTCCCAGTTTAAAAGCTTCAGTAGCTGCCTTGACAGCTTTGTCTACATCAGCCTAGGACAAGATAAAAGAGAAAGAGAAAATTCAGCAGAATTTCAGCTGCCTTTTGAAAACAAAGGATGCTCACGTCTGGTTTATGCCCTGTAAAACATTTTACGATGTTTGAACTCAGGAGTATTTATTTAGTAGTTGGTAGATAAGTGTGATCGTCTGGATGAGGGTAGTTCTAAAAAGAACTGTTAACAGTTGGTGACTGATGTTTTGACAACCTGAGCGGAAGTCATCTTCAGCTAGAAGATGACTTCTTCTCAGATTGTTCAAAGGTGAGTCACCGACAACAGTTGTGTTCTTTTCAGAACTAGCAGGACCCACACGGCCGCACCTCTGTGAAAAATATTGGTACAGTGGAACCCCGTTAATATGACCACCTTCGAGCCATGGAAAACTGGTCGTATTAAAGGGGTTCTTTAAATAGGAAAATGACTGACTGAGCTTTTTTTCGGGCCAGAATAAAGTGGTCGTAATAACGAGGTGGTGATGTGCTCAGAGGTTTTTGCAATTTGCCGTCTGGCTTCAAGGAAAGTCTGATACATCAACTCTGTGCAATGGTAAAAGAAATGCAAATGGGGCGAATGTTGTTGTTGTCATTGTTGCGCTGCCCAAAAGCATCATGAAGAACAAAGAGCAGAGATGGAAGAGGATTCCTTCCATCGTTTTGTCAACAAAGGAGGACATGCTTTTGCAGGTTGCTGGAGAAGCGAAATACAAGCTTGTTTTCACAAGACAGTGGAAGATGTTTGGACGCAAAATTTCAAAATATCACCCTAGATTGTCCCTATAATTGAGTCATCCTCATGCATTGTAGTTGACAAGTGCCACACCACCAAGAGAAGACATCTTACCAAGAACAAGGGCATATCCTATTAAAATTGGAAGGACCGGTATCTCTTTATTTTGACTTTCTCCCCTTTTAGAGACTTCTTTTAGGAGTTGAAGAAGTCGTCTGTGACAACATTCTTAGCACCCAAGTCCATGTATGTATTGTTATTTGCAAACTGATACTTGTAATTTATCAAGCAGTTTACCACTCAGATTTGATTGGCTCAATTTATTTAATAAGTCAAGAGGCAGAGCTGTTAGTAACAAGGTACATGTAATAACAGGAGGAGGAGCCTAATAAGTCCACTTTTTCCTAAGATGTCTACAGCCCCTATTTTTCTTGCTCACTTTGCTCGCAAACCCTACCCCATACCTGTGTGCTTTGCACTCGCTTTTCTTGTGCAAGCGTAAAGTGAACAGTCTAAGAGTGGATGGGAAAAACTTCCACCATTGATGGACAAATGATGCTACAAAAGAACCACAAACCGCGTTAAGCACTGCCATTCAAGCCTGCATGGGAAAGTCAGACCAATGACTGCCCAGAAGGATTGCTGACTGAAAACAGATTTAGCTAAGTTAACAAAGAGTCATTGTTGTTACCTTACTTAAAGATTCACTATTAACTGTTTTGTAATCAGCTGGACAGGCATGTAGCTTTAGGTTGACTTCCATGTATCTTTCTACCTACAGATGGTCCTTTCTTTGTTTACACAAGACATGAGCCTGTGGTGTGGTTGGAGCCATTGTACCTTGGAACTTCCCCTCAACATGGCTGGCTTGAAGCTTGCTCCAGCCCTGGCTTGTGGCAATGTTGTCATACTTAAACCAGCTGAGCAAACTCCATTAACAGCTCTGTATGTAGGCTCTCTGTTTAAAGAGGTGACTCCAAGTCTGTTAGTTTAACACCAGAAGTAAATGTTAAAAAAAAGAAAATGCTTAAGTTAAAAAAAATACAATTAAATCGCAATGCTACAGTACAGTATACCTGCATAAGTGTTACGCCCTTGGGTAGGGTCTGAAAACTTGAAACCTTGAATTCCAGCTTGCCCATGAGACCAGTAGCTCTCAAATCTTGCTTGCCCTCGGCAGGTCTTAGGTTGTTCTTTCAATAATTCATAATTTGGGAGAAGAAATAAAAAGTTACTTACCCAGAAGGTAAATCTACTTGTCCTGGATGACTGGATGGTGCTTTTTTTAGTCCTGTTCATAAGAGCAGAGTCCAAGAAAAATATTATGACTGGGAACATTCAGGTTCACCATCTGATCAATCTATTCAACTTTGCCCCTGGGCTGACTTCGCAACAAGGATTTGTATAACAAACATTCCATGTTTCATCATCTACATAGGAGATCGAGAGAGCAATATGATGGTGTATGTGAATTTACATTTGACTGACATGCATTCATGTGCAGTCTTAGTCTTACAAGGTTTTCTTTTAGACCCTAAATATCAAAATTTTCAATTAGTATACATGTTATCATGTAGAACTGAACATCCTGATTATTTTCAGGCTGGCTTTCCTCCTGGTGTAGTAAATATCATCTCTGGTTATGGTCCTACAGCAGGAGCCGCAATATCTGAGCACATGGATATCAACAAAGTATCATTTACTGGATCAACTGAAGTACTCTTCAATAAATAACATCTTAGCATCTTACATTGTGTCCATTTACCATCAATTCCATCATTCATGAAATTCACGTTATGGCGTAGATAGCATGGGATTGGGATTAAGTGATGTTACATTGCATACATGTAACCCTAAAATACATGTTCTGACTGTATAAAAACAAACTTTTCCATTTGTTATCAATTGCTATTCAGCTAGCAGTACTCATATTGTTTTTAGATACCCCTTGACAAAGCAGTATGGCATGTGAGCCCTGAGAAAGATGTTATTTATTGAAGAGTACTTCAGTTGATCCAGTAAATGATACTTTGTTGATATCCATGTGCTCAGATATTGCGGCTCCTGCTGTAGGACCATAACCAGAGATGATATTTACTACACCAGGAGGAAAGCCAGCCTGAAAAATAATCAGGATGTTCAGTTCTACATGATAACATGTATACTAATTGAAAATTTTGATATTTAGGGTCTAAAAGAAAACCTTGTAAGACTAAGACTGCACATGAATGCATGTCAGTCAAATGTAATTCACATACACCATCATATTGCTCTCTCGATCTCCTATGTAGATGATGAAACATGGAATGTTTGTTATACAAATCCTTGTTGCGAAGTCAGCCCAGGGGCAAAGTTGAATAGATTGATCAGATGGTGAACCTGAATGTTCCCAGTCATAATATTTTTCTTGGACTCTGCTCTTATGAACAGGACTAAAAAAAGCACCATCCAGTCATCCAGGACAAGTAGATTTACCTTCTGGGTAAGTAACTTTTTATTTCTTCTCCAAATTATGAATTATTGAAAGAACAACCTAAGACCTGCCGAGGGCAAGCAAGATTTGAGAGCTACTGGTCTCATGGGCAAGCTGGAATTCAAGGTTTCAAGTTTTCAGACCTACCCAAGGGCGTAACACTTATGCAGGTATACTGTACTGTAGCATTGCGATTTAATTGTATTTTTTTAACTTAAGCATTTTCTTTTTTTAACATTTACTTCTGGTGTTAACTAACAGACTTGGAGTCACCTCTTTAAACAGAGAGCCTACATACAGAGCTGTTAATGGAGTTTGCTCAGCTGGTTTAAGTATGACAACATTGCCACAAGCCAGGGCTGGAGCAAGCTTCAAGCCAGCCATGTTGAGGGGGAAGTTCCAAGGTACAATGGCTCCAACCACACCCACAGGCTCATGTCTTGTGTAAACAAAGAAAGGACCATCTGTAGGTAGAAAGATACATGGAAGTCAACCTAAAGCTACATGCCTGTCCAGCTGATTACAAAACAGTTAATAGTGAATCTTTAAGTAAGGTAACAACAATGACTCTTTGTTAACTTAGCTAAATCTGTTTTCAGTCAGCAATCCTTCTGGGCAGTCATTGGTCTGACTTTCCCATGCAGGCTTGAATGGCAGTGCTTAACGCGGTTTGTGGTTCTTTTGTAGCATCATTTGTCCATCAATGGTGGAAGTTTTTCCCATCCACTCTTAGACTGTTCACTTTACGCTTGCACAAGAAAAAGCGAGTGCAAAGCACACAGGTATGGGGTAGGGTTGCGAGCAAAGTGAGCAAGAAAAATAGGGGCTGTAGACATCTTAGGAAAAAGTGGACTTATTAGGCTCCTCCTCCTGTTATACATGTACCTTGTTACTAACAGCTCTGCCTCTTGACTTATTAAATAAATTGAGCCAATCAAATCTGAGTGGTAAACTGCTTGATAAATTACAAGTATCAGTTTGCAAATAACAATACATACATGGACTTGGGTGCTAAGAATGTTGTCACAGACGACTTCTTCAACTCCTAAAAAGAAGTCTCTAAAAGGGGGAGAAAGTCAAAATAAAGAGATACCGGTCCTTCCAATTTAATAGGATATGCCCTTGTTCTTGTAAGATGTCTTCTCTTGGTGGTGTGGCACTTGTCAACTACAATGCATGAGGATGACTCAATTATAGGGGACAATCTAGGGTGATATTTTGAAATTTTGCGTCCAAAACATCTTCCACTGTCTGTGAAAACAAGCTTGTATTTCGCTTCTCCAGCAACCTGCAAAAGCATGTCCTCCTTTGTTGACAAAACGATGGAAGGAATCCTCTTCCATCTCTGCTCTTTGTTCTTCATGATGCTTTTGGGCAGCGCAACAATGACACAACAACATTCGCCCCATTTGCATTTCTTTTACCATTGCACAGAGTTGATGTATCAGACTTTCCTTGAAGCCAGACGGCAAATTGCAAAAACCTCTGAGCACATCACCACCTCGTTATTACGACCACTTTATTCTGGCCCGAAAAAAAGCTCAGTCAGTCATTTTCCTATTTAAAGAACCCCTTTAATACGACCAGTTTCCATGGCTCGAAGGTGGTCATATTAACGGGGTTCCACTGTACCAATATTTTTCACAGAGGTGCGGCCGTGTGGGTCCTGCTAGTTCTGAAAAGAACACAACTGTTGTCGGTGACTCACCTTTGAACAATCTGAGAAGAAGTCATCTTCTAGCTGAAGATGACTTCCGCTCAGGTTGTCAAAACATCAGTCACCAACTGTTAACAGTTCTTTTTAGAACTACCCTCATCCAGACGATCACACTTATCTACCAACTACTAAATAAATACTCCTGAGTTCAAACATCGTAAAATGTTTTACAGGGCATAAACCAGACGTGAGCATCCTTTGTTTTCAAAAGGCAGCTGAAATTCTGCTGAATTTTCTCTTTCTCTTTTATCTTGTCCTAGGCTGATGTAGACAAAGCTGTCAAGGCAGCTACTGAAGCTTTTAAACTGGGAAGTCCTTGGAGGACCATGGATGCTTCCCAGAGGGGCAACCTGCTGTACAAAGTAGCAGATCTCATGGAGAGAGATTTGGACTATCTGGCTGTGAGTGAAATTATTTAGTCAGATAAATCTTGAATGTTTAAAGTGGGAAAAGGAGGAGGGTAGCTGTTAGTTGTTTAATCTGTTATTGTATGCCATGCTTTTGCAGTCATTTGGATTGTTACTACTATGCATGTATTTTGTTATAGTTCTTGCATTTTGAGTAAGTCTTCATCAATATCTTGAGGGTCCCATAAGAAGCTCTAATTTTGATTCTTTGGAAAGTAAGGTACTTCAATTATATAATCCTCCCACTAGTCCCTGGAGACATTAGACAGTGGAAAATTATTTGCCGATTCTGTGGATGATATGGATCTGACTGTGAAATGCTTCAGATACTATGCCGGCTGGGCTGATAAGATAACAGGAAAGACCATCTCTGCCGGTTAGTAAGTAGATCCGAGAAAGTCTCTTGCAATTGCTTGTCTGTTTGCTTTTAGCTACAGTTCATGTTTCAGTAATTAACAATAATTAAACAATTTATACACTGGTACCTCTCAGATGTTAACCATGCTTTACCAGCTAGCTGTATGTCTCACTATGTGGAGATACATGTAATGAGTGAATTGGGTAATCCAGGGGCTTCCACTGTGGCCAGCCAGTCCTTAGGTAGAACACTAGCACTATGGCTGGGAATTACCTGCAACCTAGGCATCAGCCTCTACTCTAGGCCTCCTG
Organism: Platygyra sinensis; assembly: GCA_019787425.1. Classification (NCBI taxonomy): domain Eukaryota; kingdom Metazoa; phylum Cnidaria; class Anthozoa; order Scleractinia; family Merulinidae; genus Platygyra; species Platygyra sinensis. The sequence goes on from JAHPZR010013795.1 coordinate 20,437, forward strand.
CCATACCGATAGGATCAGTATATGTCCTGAACAAAGAGCAAGGAGTGGATTAGATTGTTCACAGCCCTCTATTTTCTCATAATTTCATGTGATGGTTGAACATGTGGAAAGAATCACAAGAGAACTGGATGCCGGCACAAAACAAAAGCCTTCATTGGGTAGGGGTACGGTGGGGACGGAGATAAATAGAGGTGCTGCAGACATCTTTGGAAAAAAGCAAATTTCATATTTCTCCAAAAATGGAAAATTCCCATTAGTTGAAAGGCAGTGAAACTGTCATCACCTTAACAACGGCTAATCATGATTGTGTTGAAGTGCGTTTTGCAGCTTGCAGCAGTTGTCATCACTGACACATGCCCACACTGACACATGGAACAGTTGTCTTTTTAAAAAGACATCTTGCCAAGAACAAGAAAAATTGCAATTTTGCTTTGGAAAAAGATGAACAGAAAGAGGCTGGTGATGTGCTCAGAGGTTTTTGCAATTTGCCGTCTGGCTTCAAGGAAAGTCTGATACATCAACTCTGTGCAATGGTAAAAGAAATGCAAATGGGGCGAATGTTGTTGTTGTCATTGTTGCGCTGCCCAAAAGCATCATGAAGAACAAAGAGCAGAGATGGAAGAGGATTCCTTCCATCGTTTTGTCAACAAAGGAGGACATGCTTTTGCAGGTTGCTGGAGAAGCGAAATACAAGCTTGTTTTCACAAGACAGTGGAAGATGTTTTGGACGCAAATTTCAAAATATCACCCTAGATTGTCCCCTATAATTGAGTCATCCTCATGCATTGTAGTTGACAAGTGCCACACCACCAAGAGAAGACATCTTACCAAGAACAAGGGCATATCCTATTAAAATTGGAAGGACCGGTATCTCTTTATTTTGACTTTCTCCCCCTTTTAGAGACTTCTTTTTAGGAGTTGAAGAAGTCGTCTGTGACAACATTCTTAGCACCCAAGTCCATGTATGTATTGTTATTTGCAAACTGATACTTGTAATTTATCAAGCAGTTTACCACTCAGATTTGATTGGCTCAATTTATTTAATAAGTCAAGAGGCAGAGCTGTTAGTAACAAGGTACATGTAATAACAGGAGGAGGAGCCTAATAAGTCCACTTTTTTCCTAAGATGTCTACAGCCCCTATTTTTCTTGCTCACTTTGCTCGCAAACCCTACCCCATACCTGTGTGCTTTGCACTCGCTTTTTCTTGTGCAAGCGTAAAGTGAACAGTCTAAGAGTGGATGGGAAAAACTTCCACCATTGATGGACAAATGATGCTACAAAAGAACCACAAACCGCGTTAAGCACTGCCATTCAAGCCTGCATGGGAAAGTCAGACCAATGACTGCCCAGAAGGATTGCTGACTGAAAACAGATTTAGCTAAGTTAACAAAGAGTCATTGTTGTTACCTTACTTAAAGATTCACTATTAACTGTTTTGTAATCAGCTGGACAGGCATGTAGCTTTAGGTTGACTTCCATGTATCTTTCTACCTACAGATGGTCCTTTCTTTGTTTACACAAGACATGAGCCTGTGGGTGTGGTTGGAGCCATTGTACCTTGGAACTTCCCCCTCAACATGGCTGGCTTGAAGCTTGCTCCAGCCCTGGCTTGTGGCAATGTTGTCATACTTAAACCAGCTGAGCAAACTCCATTAACAGCTCTGTATGTAGGCTCTCTGTTTAAAGAGGTGACTCCAAGTCTGTTAGTTTAACACCAGAAGTAAATGTTAAAAAAAAGAAAATGCTTAAGTTAAAAAAATACAATTAAATCGCAATGCTACAGTACAGTATACCTGCATAAGTGTTACGCCCTTGGGTAGGGTCTGAAAACTTGAAACCTTGAATTCCAGCTTGCCCATGAGACCAGTAGCTCTCAAATCTTGCTTGCCCTCGGCAGGTCTTAGGTTGTTCTTTCAATAATTCATAATTTGGGAGAAGAAATAAAAAGTTACTTACCCAGAAGGTAAATCTACTTGTCCTGGATGACTGGATGGTGCTTTTTTTAGTCCTGTTCATAAGAGCAGAGTCCAAGAAAAATATTATGACTGGGAACATTCAGGTTCACCATCTGATCAATCTATTCAACTTTGCCCCTGGGCTGACTTCGCAACAAGGATTTGTATAACAAACATTCCATGTTTCATCATCTACATAGGAGATCGAGAGAGCAATATGATGGTGTATGTGAATTTACATTTTGACTGACATGCATTCATGTGCAGTCTTAGTCTTACAAGGTTTTCTTTTAGACCCTAAATATCAAAATTTTCAATTAGTATACATGTTATCATGTAGAACTGAACATCCTGATTATTTTTCAGGCTGGCTTTCCTCCTGGTGTAGTAAATATCATCTCTGGTTATGGTCCTACAGCAGGAGCCGCAATATCTGAGCACATGGATATCAACAAAGTATCATTTACTGGATCAACTGAAGTACTCTTCAATAAATAACATCTTAGCATCTTACATTGTGTCCATTTACCATCAATTCCATCATTCATGAAATTCACGTTATGGCTTAGATAGCATGGGATTGGGATTAAGTGATGTTACATTGCATACATGTAACCCTAAAATACATGTTCTGACTGTATAAAAACAAACTTTTCCATTTGTTATCAATTGCTATTCAGCTAGCAGTACTCATATTGTTTTTAGATACCCCTTGACAAAGCAGTATGGCATGTGAGCCCTGAGAAAGAGAATATTTTTACAAGAATTCTTACATTGGGAAGATTATATATATTGATTATTCCATTAGCATCTGACGGCACTGTGCAAAAACGTCAAAATAATGTTGATGGTTCATGTGCTGAGCTTTGGATTAATGGTCTAGATTTGGGCCTTGGTCAGGAACATTGTCATGTTCTTAGGCAAGACACAGACATGTAACTCTCACTGGCAGTGCTTCTCAAGGTGTATAAACTGGTACTGGTGAATTCACTTATTATAATTTAATGCTGGTGGGTGACTCTAGATCTACAATGAACTAGCATCCCATATGAGGAGGAGTAGAAATACGCCTTATGCTCTGCTTCATGTTTCACCACAGGCAGCCCAAGCTCTCTTTGTGAACCGCACAAGGAACACGATATGGCATCGAACTATGAAGGTTTGTATGGGATTTTCTACAAGATATCCATGGAGGTAGTCAGTTAAAGTGGAAATATTCATCAAAAGGGCTAACCTTATTCCATATGTGTGTTGTTTGCTCCTGGTGCTGTTATTTTACCGATTTAACTTGATTTAAGCGACTTTTTGGAATCCTGGTTTTCTCTTCATAAAGAGGAGACAAGGCGAAACACTCCTGTCCGGACAGCCTGCCCAACGAAGTCAAAAATCCCAGGCTAAAATGTACATGTACCCACGGCCACAAATCAACCGCAGAATTCAAGGGCAAAGGTTGATCTTTCATTTCAATTCTCTAGCCACACAATCGCAGCCCTGAGATCGACGCCAGGCGGCTCTTCGTGTCCCCAGTGAAACGATAAAACGATGGCAGATATCCGTGTACATCTTAAACACGACACAACGACCGTTGAAATTGGCTAGATAACCTTGTCATGTTGGCAAACCAAGACTTGCAGGGGTGGTAAATAAAATAGGCAGGCCACACGACTCCTACGGTTCGTGCCATTTGTACATTTGCCGTTTATTTTTCGGTCTTTCGATCTTTTTGTCGCTTCACTCTTGTTTATGAAGGACATTTCGTATTGAGTTATAAGGAGAAAAACTAGAGCCCTTATAGATCGTGCTATGGCAAATTTTAAGAGGTCATAGGTTTGCGTGATTTCTGCTGTTATCTGCATGTTGCTTCGTTGAGTTTGACACCTCTATAATTTGCCATGTGTTAGTGTATTGTTTTGGCTCATTTTTATGGTAAGATACGTTTTTAAATCTCCAAGTATTTGCTTCTGAGCGACAAAATATGACGTTTACTGTGAATGAGTTGCTAACTTGCATTCTAAATTGTGACAATTTCAACGGTCGTTGTGTCGTGTTTAAAATGTACACGGATATCTGCCATCGTTTTATCATTGCACTGGGACACGGAGAGCCGCCTGGCGTCGATCTCAGGGCTGCGATTGTGTGGCTAGAGAATTGAAATGAAAGATCAACCTTTGCCCTTGAATTCTGCGGTGGATTTGTGGCCGTGGGTACATTTTAGCCTGGGATTTTTGACTTCGTTGGGCAGGCTGTCCGGACAGGAGTGTTTCCCCTCATCTCCTCTTAATGAAGAGAAAACCAGGATTCCAAAAAGTTGCTTAAATCAAGTTAAATCGGTAAAATAACAGCACCAGGAGCAAACAACACACGTATGGAATAAGGTAAGCCATTTTTATTGAATATTTTCTCTTTAAACTACCTCCATGGATATCTTGTATAAAAACCCATACAAACCCTCATAGTTCGATGCCATATCGTGTTCCTTGTGTGGTTCACAAAGAGAGCTTGGGCTGCCTGTGGTTTCACGCTTCACACTTCACACTTCATGCTTTCTGCATATGGTCACTTAATGCTATGGAAACTATGCAGAGATGAGTGCTGGGTGTGATGGGCAACTAGGATCCAATGTAGACATCACCTACATGGACATTACTGTATCCCACAGAACGTGCACTTTATTGAATCTTGACAAGTATTGCATTCTTCTCAAGGTTGGGAGGATAATACAAGCAGCAGCTGCAAACTCCAACCTAAAGCGTGTCACATTGGAACTTGGAGGAAAGAGCCCCAATATAGTTTTTGCTGACACTGCAGATATTGACACTGCAGTGGAGTATGCACACTCTGCCCTGTTCTTCAACCAAGGACAGTGCTGCAGTGCTGGCAGTCGCACTTTTGTACAAGATACCATTTACGATGAGTTTGTGAAAAAGAGTGTACTTAGAGCACAAAATCGTTCAGTTGGAGATCCCTTTGATGATGCTATTGAACAAGGACCACAGGTTTGAACGTGTAGTTCTACAACACTGACACATCAGGTCAAAAAGCAGAGACACCACATTACATGTCTGTCTTATGCAATTCACATCTCAAAGATATCAGTTAACAAAGTATATTAATGATATTTTATCAGGTAGTAATGGAATCAGTAGTTCAGGAGGCATTCATAAGTTTGAGTAAATTGCAGATCACATTAAAAAGTCTATGTAAAGCATATAAAAGAGACAATATTCAGTGACATGTTTCTAAATAGAATCCAGCTAATGTAATTTCACCTTTAACATTTAGAGTAGGCCTATCAAAGACATGCAGTAGACACCACCTGCATGTTCTAGGTAACAAGATTTTGCTAAACTCCATACAAGCTCTTAATCAACTCGTTTATCCTTTATCTATTGTTTGTCAATTGCGCTCTATCAAATGAGTTTAACTACTGGTAAGGTGACCAAAATTTCAATTCTCACACTCAATTCTCACACTCGATCAGGTAGATAAAGAACAGTTTGATAAAATCCTTGATCTGATTGAGAGTGGAAAAAAGGAAGGAGCAAAGCTAGAGTGTGGAGGTGAACGGCATGGACAAAAGGGATATTTTATACAACCTACTGTTTTCTCAGATGTCAAGGATGACATGAGGATTGCCAAAGAAGAGGTACATGATATTGCCAGCTACATCTGCTTGTCTACATGTATATTTATCATAAGTATGGCACTTAAACATGTAAATTAACTATTCCACCAAAGAGTAGTAATTTTGTGTGACTACTTTGTTTACTCCCATTTACTTATTTATTTCAGATATTTGGCCCAGTGCAGCAGATAATAAAATTCAGTGATGTAAATGAGGTCATTGAAAGGGCAAATAACACAACTTATGGCCTGGCATCAGCCGTATTTACCAAGGACATAGACAAGGCAACAACCATTTCTCACAGTTTACGAGCTGGAACAGTTTGGTTAGTAAATCTTTAGTAATGTTTCTGTCAGTTGTAAGTTGTGTAGTGTTTGCAGTTAACTTATGAATTAACATATTCTGCTAAGTGTCCTACATGTATCCTTATTTTGGAATTAATTATTTTCTGCAGAAAACAATTGACAGGCTGCGTGCAGAGCAAGAACGTCCCTAGATTTTTTGGCCATTTTCAAAGTGCTCAAAATTAGCTGAATTTTGGCATGTGGGCTTTGTTTTACCTGAGAATCATTGCTCTGAAGTTTGTTTCGCAGGGTCTCTCTTCGTTGTCTAGAAATAACGTATGCAAAACTGACTCAGTTTTCCAAGCGGCGGAGATCTATTGTTAAACGAAAAGCAAAAGAAACCTTTGTTTGGCTAAAGGATAAAGTCACTATAACACAATGATTCCACACTGCTGCTCCGTTAGCTCAAGTGGATAAGCGCTGAACGAGACTGATTTGAATTTGTTTTGTCGTGACACTCGCGGGCTCGATTAGAGGTCGGTGATATCTTTTTTTTTTCGTTCTGTTTTTCTATTTCTTTCAAAAACCTTCTCTGTCTGTTTGAATTTAATTGCCGTTTTTACTGGTAGGGATCTGGGATGACATGTTTTTTAGCTGCCATTGTCAGTGACATACCCTTTTGGCACGCAAAGTGATAACACAAAGTCAGAGCTGGCTTACCTGTTAATTAAGCAGAGTTTGCTCGTTATTTCCACCGATGTTCAACACTTATTCGAGGAATATTTGCACCCGCCTGGTAGGAGATTTGGCATCATTAAGCCTTTGACCCTCGATTGTAAGTCACCAGCATTCCTCAAAGAAGCGAGGTGTGTTTTTGTTCCAAGATCATGGTTTAAGTCTGTCATTAACTTAGCCATTGAGGAACAAGTGAGCCAGGTGGTAGAGTCTAGAAACGGCGTCTTCTTCCAAAACAAAGCATCCGTCGTGGACTTATGGCTCATTTGCCAAACTTCGGCATGTGTCAGTTTTGGAAATTGGAACTGCTTTCTAGACTTATTATTTTTTTTGAAATCAGCTATCTACCATCCTTCGCTTAAAAAATTTCTGGGATATCCCATAATAATCTTTGATACATATAGCTTGTCTAAGCGTGACTCAGACACGGCCGGGAACTGGCGAGAAAGGCCAGGCAGCACAGTCGTTGAATTTGACCTGTGTTCAGAAAACAGATTCAAAAGCCATTTTTACGGGCCAAACAGAGGCCAAAGGTCGGTTAAATTGGCAAGCAAGCGTTCCGTGAGTGTGTCTCGTGGATTTCCAAGCAGATGATTACTTTGAATTGCGATAGGATGGAGCCCACCGCGAACTGAAGCAAAAACCGAAAAAAGATAGAACGCCTGATTGCAGGTTAGCAAGAAGAAAACTTCAGCTACAGTGTAAGTTTTGCTTTGTATTTCAGCGTTCCTTTGCTGATAAATTTTCCGTTTCGTGCGCTTTTTTCTTCGGCATGAGCAGCGTGTTAGATTAAGGTTTCCTCTTTCTGTGTTGTCAGAAATAATAATTTCACGGAACGAGCAGTTTTGTACCAAAAAAAAATAATTTCACGTAGAAACATTTAAATCAATCACTGATGTAGCCGATTTGTAAAACTTTCAAACTCTCTCTCTAGCTACTATCAATTGACTTTAGTTACCGGTAGGTATCGATTCGTGCAAGTCGAGATTGTTTCCCTTGGCCTAACACCGCTAACCTTAACGTGTCCTGACCTTAACTCTAGCCTAAACCGAAGCGCTAGCGCTAGCCCTAATCCTAAGCAATAACCCTAATTCTGAGCGCTAGCCCTTAGCCTAAGCAATAACCCTAGGCCTGAACATTAACTCTAAGCTCGACCCATAACCCTGACCCCAAACGCTAACCCTAACCTTGTTCCGTAAGCCTAACCTTCAACGCTAACCCTAGTTTCGAGCGGTAACCCTAACCCTAACTCTAATAAAACTGGGAACTCTTAACCCTAGGAGTTAAAGTCAGCATTTGAAAAAAACTTAAAAGAAAAACAACGCTAATAGTATTGTGCGACAAAGCAGTTCCAAAAGACGCGGACTGTGACATGCAAGTGTTTTGCATACTTTATTTCTGGAATATGCAACAGAAACAAGGGGAAATAAGTGCAATCAGTTTTCCACAGGTATAAACAAATTGGCATGCGAAATTTGGAGCTGTTTTGGCCATTTTCGATTTTAGCAAAAAATCTGGGGGACGTTCTTGCACGTGGCCTTTCAATTATTCAGTGCAACATGGAAGCTAAAAATTTTTCTTCTGATTCATTGTGGGTATTCTATTTTGCCTAAAAGAAAGCTTTGAATTAACAAAAATCAACCTGTCATCTACAAGGTATCCACAACCAAGGCAAAAATGCTGGTGGTGAAGAAAGATTAGTAACATGTAATTTAAACCAATACTTAATTTCTCCAGGATCAATTGCTATGAGGCTGGACAACCTCAAGCACCTTTTGGTGGTTACAAAATGTCTGGATTTGGCAGAGAATGGTAATTTATTTCAAACCTGCTTACATCAATCACTTTGATACAAGTAGCAACAGTTAATCTTTGTAATACAAGTGTGGTGTAGGCAAACATTGGAGCAACACGTGTTTGCACTCGTTTACTGCTTTACAACAGTACATCGAACAACTAATTAAAAGTAGTAATATGCTTAGAAAAGAAAATAATTATAAAGTTTCTATGTGATTCAGCCTTAAGTTAGTTTTTTGTACAATTAATAATGAAAAAAAGCTTAGTTGTAGCTAAGGCATATTTATGGACAGAATCTCATTTTCTGACTCCTATTGATCTTGGAATCTAAATGATGGACAAAAGACAGATTGATAGGGCCAAAAGTGCATGGCTAATTCATGAAATAACAATTTTGAACCTCATTTTTGCAGGGGTGAATATGGCTTATTACCTTTCCTGGAAGTGAAAACGGTATGTTGTTTTTGATAAGCAACATATTATAATGTTAAAGGATCATTTTAACCTCTCACCCTTGAAAAATTATAATTAACTTTCTCTCAGTTGAGTGACAATGAATTAGTCAAAAATAAATATTCTGACAGCTCAGGGAAAAAGCTTAAGATTTGTGGGATGTCTTGGTATGATATTTTATATTTTCTGGAACTGCACATTCTTCAGGAACATATTACTTTCCACAAATTTTTAGGCCAACATCTAAAGGGTGGATTTGTATCTGGCGCATCACTCGTTCTGATTCCTAGATCAAGTAGCAAGTTTCCAGCATACAGATGTTGTTGCTAAGATATACCTTTGCGTCTGATAACTCACTGATGCATTCTCATATCATGTATTAATGTTCCAGAATCATGTTATGGGTAATGCTCTTAAGCTTCTGCCATACTTAGACAAGAATCTTATGTTGATTCTCCTTCTAACCCATGCATGTGGAAACCAGGTTCATTAAGAAAAGTAGGTCTTCACCTCACCCCTGTGTGATTACAGTGTTATCTGCTTTCTTGCTTTGTGTAGGTCACAATGAAAGTCTCCTCAAAGAATTCTTAACCAAAAGTCAGACAGCATAAGTACAAATCAAGGAAAGATAATTATTATCTTAAAAGAAGGAATTTAAGTTAGTTGATTTGAAAGATGATGTGTCATCAGATATTCAGTAGAAATCATTGAGCCACACTGAAGAGTTGTACATATAGCCAACAAACAAAAAAGAGTATTTTACTATAACTGGTATTGCATGAAATGAAATAAAGTTGAATCCCTAAAACTTATAGAGCTTAGGCATGATTCACTCTTTCACAAACATTTATTATAGCCTCTATTTGGTGCAAACATTTGCCCAGATATCTGTCTGCAGACATTATCCGTTCCAAGAAGCAAACAGTTTTCCAAAATGTAGCTTGGGGAAACTTGTGAGCTATGAGGAACAGATAATGTCCAAGGACAAACGTCCAGGCATAATTTATTTTCGTGCAAAATTGAGGCTATTGTTAATTTTCAAAACATACATAATTTTAAAAAGTGGAGAAAATCACTTAGATATCACTCAACTATCAATTTGTGAAACTTGAAGCCATTATTGCAAGTTGGTTTCAGCGTGACTTGACACAGTTCTGTACACAAGCTCTCATTTTCAAAACTATTGGAGGCTTTGTTTGGCCGGAGCTTTATGAGATTCTTCTCCACTAGGAGCTGATGGGTGAGTCAGCACATAGGGAAATCTGCCGTCCAGGCTCTCGGAGTTTGGACGACGAAAAAGGGGAGCGGGAGAAAAAATGAGGGGCTTTTCCACTCATTTTCGTCGTCCCCAACTACCGAGGCCGAAAGGCTAAGGGAACCTACTTCGGCACATCAAGCACAAACTAGGTCTGGTTACCCTGGGGCAGGGACTCCCATATGAAAAAGTATGGGGGTGTTTGTCAAACCTTTTAGGGGTTTTAAAAAAGTGGATTTGGTACCTTCTTAAGGAGTACAGTCCCCCAGCAGGAGTTTGCATGGTACCTTTCAGGGTCTTGAGCAAAGAAGTGATGGTGTTAGTTAGTGTGGTGTTTTCGTAATATGTAGTCCGACGTTACCGCGCTAGACAACACCTTGGCGCAAATCGCGCTACCAAATAATTAATATGCACTTAAAGTGCAATCATCGGGCAAGATTTTGGCGCAAACGGCGGCTCCAAAAGTGCACGCACACTCGAGCAATGGCCAATTTCGCAAAGACACTAAAATCGGCCATTTTTTGAAATTTTCCATAGGGGGGACCAAGGGAAAATGCTTAAAAAAGTAGTCCGACGTTACGGCGCTAGAAAACACTTTGGCGCAAATCGCGCTACCAAATAATTAATATGCACTTAAAGTGCAATCATCGGGCAAGATTTTGGCGCAAACGGCGGCTCCAAAAGTGCACGCACACTCGAGCAATGGCCAATTTCGCAAAGACACTAAAATCGGCCATTTTTTGAAATTTTCCATAGGGGGGACCAAGGGAAAATGCTTAAAAAAGTAGTCCGACGTTACGGCGCTAGAAAACACTTTGGCGCAAATCGCGCTACCAAATAATTAATATGCACTTAAAGTGCAATCATCGGGCAAGATTTTGGCGCAAACGGCGGCTCCAAAAGTGCACGCACACTCGAGCAATGGCCAATTTCGCAAAGACACTAAAATCGGCCATTTTTTGAAATTTTCCATAGGGGGGACCAAGGGAAAATGCTTAAAAAAGTAGTCCGACGTTACGGCGCTAGAAAACACTTTGGCGCAAATCGCGCTACCAAATAATTAATATGCACTTAAAGTGCAATCATCGGGCAAGATTTTGGCGCAAACGGCGGCTCCAAAAGTGCACGCACACTCGAGCAATGGCCAATTTCGCAAAGACACTAAAATCGGCCATTTTTTGAAATTTTCCATAGGGGGGACCAAGGGAAAATGCTTAAAAAAGTAGTCCGACGTTACGGCGCTAGAAAACACTTTGGCGCAAATCGCGCTACCAAATAATTAATATGCACTTAAAGTGCAATCATCGGGCAAGATTTTGGCGCAAACGGCGGCTCCAAAAGTGCACGCACACTCGAGCAATGGCCAATTTCGCAAAGACACTAAAA
>JAHPZR010013797.1:0-11321 GCA_019787425.1 Platygyra sinensis
CGGGCCTCGAATGACTGGAAATCGTAGAAATGCTATGGTCTGAGCTGCGCCTAATCTTTAAAACGAGTTCGGTGACCCCCGATTTTTTTACGTTTTTAATCTAATCTGATGACTTTCTATCTGAAGTCGAAGTTTTAATAAAATCTGTGCGTGGGAAGTTTTTGGGCGGGAACGTCCTTAAGTGCCTTAATAGGCTAGTTTCGAATTGTGCAGAAACAAAAGAACAGAGTCGAGGTTCAGGGGAATAATTTGCATTTTCCTTTGTTATGAACAATACAAAATGCTAATCATTCCCCTGAACCTCGACTCTGTTCTTTTGTTTCTGCACAATTCGAAACTAGCCTATTGCTAGGATTATTCGACGGAGTTGCATTTTCTTGGAACAGATTACGGAGAGGACGTTGATGTTAGAACATTGAATTTTTTCAACTGGAAATCTCTAAGGTGTTTATGAAGGGCGGAGAATTTACCTGTTTAGATGACATTTTAGCTAGGATCAAGTAGCTTTCTGAAACCGAAAAGTGTATTACAAGTGAAATCATAACCATATGTAAACTTCTTCTTGTAAATCCAGCAACCAGTGCAGCAGGCGAGAGATCCTTTTCTTCTGCTCAGAGACTGAAAACGTGGCTACGCTCGACGATGACACAACAAGATTTAGCAATATGACAATACTTAATACCCACAAACAGAAAACAGACAAACTTTGTCTTATAGATGTTGCCAATGAGTTTGCAGCTCTTAATGAAAATCGAAAAAGCAACTTTGGCACCTTCAAAGAATCGGATCGACTTAAAATGTACGGGTGACACTTATCCGTTGCGTCTGTTAGGTTTAGCTTAGAAGTTAGTCTATTCATTTAAATTTGGTCAAACGTGAAGGGCAGTTTCTTACCCGTTGCTTTATAAGAATTGAAAATTAACTTCACTTTTGGCAGTTTTAGATCCATTTCTAGCCATTTCAGAAGATTTTAATATCAAATTTTCCCGGGGGAGTATGCCCCCGGACCCCCATGGTTGGCTCATCCTAACGCGTTCGCGCTAGCCCCCAAACTTGAAAATCCGCTCTGCGGGCCCTGAAGGACCAAGACGACTAAAAAATGTGAGCATTCAATAAGTTCAAGTACCAAACCTCATGCATGATCGAAGTTAACTACAACAAACTGAATATTTTCCTTCACATTTCTTTGGCATAACTTCCTGTTTACAATTCTAGGCGTACGCAACGTGAAAATACGTCCATGTGAAACAAACACTAAGCCGTTCCTATTCGAAACAAGAGTGGCTTGTTTACGGACTTTTCTTTTCTTTTCCTTTTCCCTTGAAGGCCCACGATTTCTGCGTTACTTCGAAATTGCGTTGTTTAGCAATAGATCTTACAGTAAATCATTTCACAAAGTACAATTTCGCAAAGCACCATTTCGCTAAGTACCGTTTCGCAAAGTACCATTTCGTTTCGTTTCGTTTCGTTTCGCAAAGAACCGTAAGCCCAGTGTTCGTTATTCACTTGATGCGCTCGCATGCTCGCATAGCAATGAAGCCGGGAAAAAAAGTTCGTTGATCGATCGATGGCCGATCGTATTTGAAAAACTTTGAAAACTATCGACAGCTTTTACTAGACGTAAAGTATGAACCACCCATAAAACCTCTTTATTAAAATATTATTGAGCGTGTTGTAGTGTCGCTCGCTATATCAGTTACGCTCGCATAACAACGAAGTCAAACAAAGTCCATTGATCGATCGATGGCCGCTCATCTTATCTGAAAAACTCTGAAAACAATGGACGGCTTTTGCCGCTCATGTTCGCGAAATATTAAGACAGCGCGGGTTAGATCGTGCACACTCGAACGGACATTGTTTACTCTTGACCAATTACCGTGACATCATCTCGCTATAAAGAGCTAAAAAAGAGCACTCGATCACCGGCGTTTTTACCTTCCTCCATGTTCATTGCGCGTTATGAGCGAATGACTAAGCTGGAAGACCAGAAAAGATCCATCTTCCATTTGCCGTATGCCGAATATTGCGGGGCGGTTTCAATTTGAATAAAGCGCTGTTGAAAACGGACTTCATACTAAAAATCGTCCAATTTTACAGTTTTTCAACTGCGAAGGGATAGTCCTTATACTTCCTAAATCTCCTTTGGTTTAGGCTCAAATTGATAGTTTAATCATTACTCTTCCAAAAGCCGTATGCCGAATTCTATGTTAGAGCGTCTGGAAATCAGGAAAGCGATTTTTGTCAACCCCATTTAGCCAGTCTGGGCCTTTTCTTCTCTTATTCTGGCCTATTGAACGCGCGTTCGCATTTAAATTTGCCACTGCGCTGATTGTGAATAATTAATGATGTCAAGGCATTCAAGATCTTTCCCAATGAAGTATTTTCCCTCATTTTTTGTCATTGAAAAGGGTTTGGCACATATATATATTAGAAAGTAATTTATTATTTTCGAGTTTCTTATTTTTGCTTTGCTACGAGCCAAAATTGAATTTTGGCCGAACTGAGGTAGCCGACCGTGAGCAGAAAGGTAAAATTCACTGATTTTGTGAAGCGTGCCACTTCCCTTAGGCCCTGTTTAAACGTCGGATTTTACATGCGCCGAATCAAATACTAATTTTAGTCGACTCGAATGAATACGTTAGGCTGATTTGACTTAAACGTCGCATTTTTTGCCGACTAAAATTGCAGAGCGCGAGCGACGTGTTTTAAATTCCCATTCGAGCAAACATAAATTATTTAACATAATTTGAATTCGATTCCGCGCATGTAAAATACAGCGTTTAAATCAACTGTCGAACTTCAGTCGTATATTCGACAGGATCAGTCGAATATTCGACTGCCTCGCATCGAATTGAAATATATCGCATTTAAGGTTATTCCTCACAATTGCACTGCACATAATTTACGGCGTCATTTAGCGCGCTCTCGTGCACGTGCACACTGAAGACATGGCGGATTTGCCTTGATATTGAGCTCTTTCAGTTGAAAAATGGCTATAGCTCACCAACGAGCATGGGCACCCCAATTTTTTTTCGAGTCATTGTAATCAACTTATCATAAACTTTGCTTGAGGAAAGACTGATCTGATTTCTATTGCTGAAAATTGAATAAATAGCGAAAATAGCAAGTAAACTGTGGTCTTTTCTATTTTGCCCTATGGTAACCATGTCAAGAAATTTGGTTGAAATTTTAATCAAGGATTCAGCTTTCTGTCTAAATCAAACTTAAAAAGTTTATTTGTGTCCGATACAACGCATTGACTCCAGTTTAATGCGTGTTCTCATGAATCTCGGTCACAAAAATTTACAATTATTACTGGGAATGCGTTCTTGTAATAAGCGTTAAATAATGCCAAAATGGGTCATTTTCAATGCCTCAGTGCTCCTTAATGAGTATGGGCACCCCTCTTTTTTATTTCAAAATTGAAGTTCTCATATGATAAATATTCAGTGGGCAAAGTTTGACCGAAAATCTATTGTCAGTTTTATTTCAGGGGAATTACCTTAATTGATTTAGACGTAGCATTTTACATGCACTTAATTTGGCAATTCGATTTGGCGCATGTAAAATGCGAGGTTTAAACCGGGCCTTAAAATGCAGCTCGCAGAATTTCGTTTTCATACAAATTCTAAGGTACATTCGTTACTTTGACTGACAAAATATGGAAACTTTTCGGAAAATTCTAAGCTTACCAGAGAGGCTGGAGGACACCTTACTCTGAGGCCTTTGTTCACCTTCTAAAATTTAGCCAAGTTTGAGGGAGAAAATCTCAAAAGTTGGGTCTAAATCAAGGCTAAAAAGCACATCACAGTAAATTTCTTACCTTAATAAATCGTTGTATAAGTTCAAACCGCTGGGTATCTCCTTGGATTGCACGCGACAACAGATTAAAATCAGTGTATTTACACAACTATCGCTCGTGTCAAAGTTCATTTGCATAACCCTTGCACTCGGTGAAAATACGTCTTCTACCGTTTAGGTTCGTTTGTTGACCTTCTAAGTAGTGGCAAAAAGCTTCCTTAACTACTTGGATAAGCTGTAAATCTAGTTTTGAGGTGCAGGTTGCGTTAAAGTTGATCAATTCTCAAGACTTGCGAGATACTCCAAAAGTAAATAATGGCTGTCACTAATTAACCGTAGCCGTCGTCCTGATAAGTTCCTTTGGAACATTCTCCCGCAGATCGACGGAACGCTAGGAGAAGATGAAAGTAGTAAGTTTTCATTTACCGTTTTTATGACAACTGAATCCTGTTACTACTACTACTACTACTACTAGCCTAATGATTACTAGGAACTTGAGAACTATGTGCCAGAATTTTAAAAACAACAACAACGAACACTTGCCGTTTGATCTCTGAGAGGTGAGTTCAAGTGCACCTGAATGAACACGACAGGCTTCAATGGAACCATGTTTTTCGATGAATAGTCTTTACTTCTGTTTCATGCTTGATGGCTGATTGTATTTTAGTATCAGCGCTTATGTAGTACTTGAAAAAAACGTCGCAATCCGTTGATGCCACGAATGCTACACTAGCCTTTGTCACAATGTCACACAAGTTGTAACGTGACCAGTTTACCAGCTATGGAGGATCCCCTGCCCTGCGCGCGCCGATCAATAGAGTGTGTGCAGTGTCACGCAATAAAAAATAAAATCAAAAACCGTACATTGAATGAAGTCAAAAAATTGGGATATTGTAAACGATAAATAAAGAAGACAGTTATCCAAGTTTAGGGTGTGTGCGTTCTCCCAAAGTTGAGATATTAGTCGAAATGTGCCGCACAAAATTACAGAGCTTAGTATGGGGTCGCCATGTTGGAGGACCTCTTTAAACCTCCAACATGGCGGCCAGTAAATAGTGTAAACTATTTAGTGGACTGATTATCTGAACCGAACCAAAAAATATTTACAAAAGTACTTTTCCTGATACTTAAACTCCTAAAATGGCTAAAAATCACGAGATAAGTGTATATTTTTCGACAAACGCGATCGCAGGGTTATGTCACGCACCGCCATAACTTCGAAATTCAAAATGCGCTGGTTTCCAAACGAAGGATGCTATTGAGCTGGAAAGTTGTAAACAGCCATAAATTTGGTACCTCTTGTGCGTGATGAGGATAAAATCTTTAGTGGCTTTTTTGTTTTGGATTTGAGAATTTGATGACGTCAGGTGCACACCACTCTATAGATTTATTTGTCAAGAAAAACTCGTTTTATTTCAATACTGAAATTGAAAAACCCACCCATTGATTTTATTTTTGGACTAGTGTAATCCTGTCAGTATGACCGAACGACGACAATCATTACACCTTTTTAATTTTTACCTACTTTTCCAAAAACAAATATAAGGAGTTGCTGATACAGCAGAGGAAGCAGATATACAACTGAAATTCACTTTTTTCTTTACCGTTATCAGCCGTTCGTTTTTCACAGCAAACCCAATGGTCGACTTATGAATAAAATGAAGAAAAACAAAAGATAGGGCCAAGAAACTCAGCAGATGCTGATAGAGCGATTTCTGGCTTTGTTGCTTATAGGACTAGTCAGCGTTCTTTCAAGGATTTATCGTTTGGGGGACAAGTCCTGAGTGACCGAAGGGCATGAGCTTCCTAGGGGGTCCGGGGGGAACATGTTCCCCCCGGACCCCCTAGGAAGCTCATGCCCTTCGGTCACTCAGGACTTGTCCCCCAAACGATAAATCCTTGAAAGAACGCTGACTAGTCCTATAAGCAACAAAGCCAGAAATCGCTCTATCAGCATCTGCTGAGTTTCTTGGCCCTATCTTTTGTTTTTCTTCATTTTATTCATAAGTCGACCATTGGGTTTGCTGTGAAAAACGAACGGCTGATAACGGTAAAGAAAAAAGTGAATTTCAGTTGTATATCTGCTTCCTCTGCTGTATCAGCAACTCCTTATATTTGTTTTTGGAAAAGTAGGTAAAAATTAAAAAGGTGTAATGATTGTCGTCGTTCGGTCATACTGACAGGATTACACTAGTCCAAAAATAAAATCAATGGGTGGGTTTTTCAATTTCAGTATTGAAATAAAACGAGTTTTTCTTGACAAATAAATCTATAGAGTGGTGTGCACCTGACGTCATCAAATTCTCAAATCCAAAACAAAAAGCCACTAAAGATTTTATCCTCATCACGCACAAGAGGTACCAAATTTATGGCTGTTTACAACTTTCCAGCTCAATAGCATCCTTCGTTGGAAACCAGCGCATTTTGAATTTCGAAGTTATGGCGGTGCGTGACATAACCCTGCGATCGCGTTTGTCGAAAAATATACACTTATCTCGTGATTTTTAGCCATTTTAGGAGTTTAAGTATCAGGAAAAGTACTTTTGTAAATATTTTTTGGTTCGGTTCAGATAATCAGTCCACTAAATAGTTTACACTATTTACTGGCCGCCATGTTGGAGGTTTAAAGAGGTCCTCCAACATGGCGACCCCATACTAAGCTCTGTAATTTTGTGCGGCACATTTCGACTAATATCTCAACTTTGGGAGAACGCACACACCCTAAACTTGGATAACTGTCTTCTTTATTTATCGTTTACAATATCCCAATTTTTTGACTTCATTCAATGTACGGTTTTTGATTTTATTTTTTATTGCGTGACACTGCACACACTCTATTGATCGGCGCGCGCAGGGCAGGGGATCCTCCATAGCTGGTAAACTGGTCACGTTACAACTTGTGTGACATTGTGACAAAGGCTAGTGTAGCATTCGTGGCATCAACGGATTGCGACGTTTTTTTCAAGTACTACATAAGCGCTGATACTAAAATACAATCAGCCATCAAGCATGAAACAGAAGTAAAGACTATTCATCGAAAAACATGGTTCCATTGAAGCCTGTCGTGTTCATTCAGGTGCACTTGAACTCACCTCTCAGAGATCAAACGGCAAGTGTTCGTTGTTGTTGTTTTTAAAATTCTGGCACATAGTTCTCAAGTTCCTAGTAATCATTAGGCTAGTAGTAGTAGTAGTAGTAGTAACAGGATTCAGTTGTCATAAAAACGGTAAATGAAAACTTACTACTTTCATCTTCTCCTAGCGTTCCGTCGATCTGCGGGAGAATGTTCCAAAGGAACTTATCAGGACGACGGCTACGGTTAATTAGTGACAGCCATTATTTACTTTTGGAGTATCTCGCAAGTCTTGAGAATTGATCAACTTTAACGCAACCTGCACCTCAAAACTAGATTTACAGCTTATCCAAGTAGTTAAGGAAGCTTTTTTGCCACTACTTAGAAGGTCAACAAACGAACCTAAACGGTAGAAGACGTATTTTCACCGAGTGCAAGGGTTATGCAAATGAACTTTGACACGAGCGATAGTTGTGTAAATACACTGATTTTAATCTGTTGTCGCGTGCAATCCAAGGAGATACCCAGCGGTTTGAACTTATACAACGATTTATTAAGGTAAGAAATTTACTGTGATGTGCTTTTTAGCCTTGATTTAGACCCAACTTTTGAGATTTTCTCCCTCAAACTTGGCTAAATTTTAGAAGGTGAACAAAGGCCTCAGAGTAAGGTGTCCTCCAGCCTCTCTGGTAAGCTTAGAATTTTCCGAAAAGTTTCCATATTTTGTCAGTCAAAGTAACGAATGTACCTTAGAATTTGTATGAAAACGAAATTCTGCGAGCTGCATTTTAAGGCCCGGTTTAAACCTCGCATTTTACATGCGCCAAATCGAATTGCCAAATTAAGTGCATGTAAAATGCTACGTCTAAATCAATTAAGGTAATTCCCCTGAAATAAAACTGACAATAGATTTTCGGTCAAACTTTGCCCACTGAATATTTATCATATGAGAACTTCAATTTTGAAATAAAAAAGAGGGGTGCCCATACTCATTAAGGAGCACTGAGGCATTGAAAATGACCCATTTTGGCATTATTTAACGCTTATTACAAGAACGCATTCCCAGTAATAATTGTAAATTTTTGTGACCGAGATTCATGAGAACACGCATTAAACTGGAGTCAATGCGTTGTATCGGACACAAATAAACTTTTTAAGTTTGATTTAGACAGAAAGCTGAATCCTTGATTAAAATTTCAACCAAATTTCTTGACATGGTTACCATAGGGCAAAATAGAAAAGACCACAGTTTACTTGCTATTTTCGCTATTTATTCAATTTTCAGCAATAGAAATCAGATCAGTCTTTCCTCAAGCAAAGTTTATGATAAGTTGATTACAATGACTCGAAAAAAAATTGGGGTGCCCATGCTCGTTGGTGAGCTATAGCCATTTTTCAACTGAAAGAGCTCAATATCAAGGCAAATCCGCCATGTCTTCAGTGTGCACGTGCACGAGAGCGCGCTAAATGACGCCGTAAATTATGTGCAGTGCAATTGTGAGGAATAACCTTAAATGCGATATATTTCAATTCGATGCGAGGCAGTCGAATATTCGACTGATCCTGTCGAATATACGACTGAAGTTCGACAGTTGATTTAAACGCTGTATTTTACATGCGCGGAATCGAATTCAAATTATGTTAAATAATTTATGTTTGCTCGAATGGGAATTTAAAACACGTCGCTCGCGCTCTGCAATTTTAGTCGGCAAAAAATGCGACGTTTAAGTCAAATCAGCCTAACGTATTCATTCGAGTCGACTAAAATTAGTATTTGATTCGGCGCATGTAAAATCCGACGTTTAAACAGGGCCTAAGGGAAGTGGCACGCTTCACAAAATCAGTGAATTTTACCTTTCTGCTCACGGTCGGCTACCTCAGTTCGGCCAAAATTCAATTTTGGCTCGTAGCAAAGCAAAAATAAGAAACTCGAAAATAATAAATTACTTTCTAATATATATATGTGCCAAACCCTTTTCAATGACAAAAAATGAGGGAAAATACTTCATTGGGAAAGATCTTGAATGCCTTGACATCATTAATTATTCACAATCAGCGCAGTGGCAAATTTAAATGCGAACGCGCGTTCAATAGGCCAGAATAAGAGAAGAAAAGGCCCAGACTGGCTAAATGGGGTTGACAAAAATCGCTTTCCTGATTTCCAGACGCTCTAACATAGAATTCGGCATACGGCTTTTGGAAGAGTAATGATTAAACTATCAATTTGAGCCTAAACCAAAGGAGATTTAGGAAGTATAAGGACTATCCCTTCGCAGTTGAAAAACTGTAAAATTGGACGATTTTTAGTATGAAGTCCGTTTTCAACAGCGCTTTATTCAAATTGAAACCGCCCCGCAATATTCGGCATACGGCAAATGGAAGATGGATCTTTTCTGGTCTTCCAGCTTAGTCATTCGCTCATAACGCGCAATGAACATGGAGGAAGGTAAAAACGCCGGTGATCGAGTGCTCTTTTTTAGCTCTTTATAGCGAGATGATGTCACGGTAATTGGTCAAGAGTAAACAATGTCCGTTCGAGTGTGCACGATCTAACCCGCGCTGTCTTAATATTTCGCGAACATGAGCGGCAAAAGCCGTCCATTGTTTTCAGAGTTTTTCAGATAAGATGAGCGGCCATCGATCGATCAATGGACTTTGTTTGACTTCGTTGTTATGCGAGCGTAACTGATATAGCGAGCGACACTACAACACGCTCAATAATATTTTAATAAAGAGGTTTTATGGGTGGTTCATACTTTACGTCTAGTAAAAGCTGTCGATAGTTTTCAAAGTTTTTCAAATACGATCGGCCATCGATCGATCAACGAACTTTTTTTCCCGGCTTCATTGCTATGCGAGCATGCGAGCGCATCAAGTGAATAACGAACACTGGGCTTACGGTTCTTTGCGAAACGAAACGAAACGAAACGAAATGGTACTTTGCGAAACGGTACTTAGCGAAATGGTGCTTTGCGAAATTGTACTTTGTGAAATGATTTACTGTAAGATCTATTGCTAAACAACGCAATTTCGAAGTAACGCAGAAATCGTGGGCCTTCAAGGGAAAAGGAAAAGAAAAGAAAAGTCCGTAAACAAGCCACTCTTGTTTCGAATAGGAACGGCTTAGTGTTTGTTTCACATGGACGTATTTTCACGTTGCGTACGCCTAGAATTGTAAACAGGAAGTTATGCCAAAGAAATGTGAAGGAAAATATTCAGTTTGTTGTAGTTAACTTCGATCATGCATGAGGTTTGGTACTTGAACTTATTGAATGCTCACATTTTTTAGTCGTCTTGGTCCTTCAGGGCCCGCAGAGCGGATTTTCAAGTTTGGGGGCTAGCGCGAACGCGTTAGGATGAGCCAACCATGGGGGTCCGGGGGCATACTCCCCCGGGAAAATTTGATATTAAAATCTTCTGAAATGGCTAGAAATGGATCTAAAACTGCCAAAAGTGAAGTTAATTTTCAATTCTTATAAAGCAACGGGTAAGAAACTGCCCTTCACGTTTGACCAAATTTAAATGAATAGACTAACTTCTAAGCTAAACCTAACAGACGCAACGGATAAGTGTCACCCGTACATTTTAAGTCGATCCGATTCTTTGAAGGTGCCAAAGTTGCTTTTTCGATTTTCATTAAGAGCTGCAAACTCATTGGCAACATCTATAAGACAAAGTTTGTCTGTTTTCTGTTTGTGGGTATTAAGTATTGTCATATTGCTAAATCTTGTTGTGTCATCGTCGAGCGTAGCCACGTTTTCAGTCTCTGAGCAGAAGAAAAGGATCTCTCGCCTGCTGCACTGGTTGCTGGATTTACAAGAAGAAGTTTACATATGGTTATGATTTCACTTGTAATACACTTTTCGGTTTCAGAAAGCTACTTGATCCTAGCTAAAATGTCATCTAAACAGGTAAATTCTCCGCCCTTCATAAACACCTTAGAGATTTCCAGTTGAAAAAATTCAATGTTCTAACATCAACGTCCTCTCCGTAATCTGTTCCAAGAAAATGCAACTCCGTCGAATAATCCTAGCAATAGGCTAGTTTCGAATTGTGCAGAAACAAAAGAACAGAGTCGAGGTTCAGGGGAATGATTAGCATTTTGTATTGTTCATAACAAAGGAAAATGCAAATTATTCCCCTGAACCTCGACTCTGTTCTTTTGTTTCTGCACAATTCGAAACTAGCCTATTAAGGCACTTAAGGACGTTCCCGCCCAAAAACTTCCCACGCACAGATTTTATTAAAACTTCGACTTCAGATAGAAAGTCATCAGATTAGATTAAAAACGTAAAAAAATCGGGGGTCACCGAACTCGTTTTAAAGATTAGGCGCAGCTCAGACCATAGCATTTCTACGATTTCCAGTCATTCGAGGCCCGCACACTCGAGCAATGACCAAATTCGCAAAGACACTAAAATCGGCCATTTTTTGAAATTTTCCATAG
>JAHPZR010013798.1:0-12500 GCA_019787425.1 Platygyra sinensis
CAGAGTAGAGTTACAGCAAATTTCGCAAAAGCACTAAAATCACGCATTTTCTGAGATTTTCCATAGGGGGGACCAAGGCAAAATCGCCAAAAAAGTAGGCCGACAACAAGGGCTTGAAAAACACCTTGGCGCAAATCTCGCTACCTAATAATTAGTATTGGCTTAAAGTGCAATCATCGGACAACATTTTGGCGCAAACGGCGGCCCAAAAAGTGCACGCAGAGTAGAGTTACAGCAAATTTCGCAAAAGCACTAAAATCACGCATTTTCTGAGATTTTCCATAGGGGGGACCAAGGCAAAATCGCCAAAAAAGTAGGCCGACAACAAGGGCTTGAAAAACACCTTGGCGCAAATCTCGCTACCTAATAATTAGTATTGGCTTAAAGTGCAATCATCGGACAACATTTTGGCGCAAACGGCGGCCCAAAAAGTGCACGCAGAGTAGAGTTACAGCAAATTTCGCAAAAGCACTAAAATCACGCATTTTCTGAGATTTTCCATAGGGGGGACCAAGGCAAAATCGCCAAAAAAGTAGGCCGACAACAAGGGCTTGAAAAACACCTTGGCGCAAATCTCGCTACCTAATAATTAGTATTGGCTTAAAGTGCAATCATCGGACAACATTTTGGCGCAAACGGCGGCCCAAAAAGTGCACGCAGAGTAGAGTTACAGCAAATTTCGCAAAAGCACTAAAATCACGCATTTTCTGAGATTTTCCATAGGGGGGACCAAGGCAAAATCGCCAAAAAAGTAGGCCGACAACAAGGGCTTGAAAAACACCTTGGCGCAAATCTCGCTACCTAATAATTAGTATTGGCTTAAAGTGCAATCATCGGACAACATTTTGGCGCAAACGGCGGCCCAAAAAGTGCACGCAGAGTAGAGTTACAGCAAATTTCGCAAAAGCACTAAAATCACGCATTTTCTGAGATTTTCCATAGGGGGGACCAAGGCAAAATCGCCAAAAAAGTAGGCCGACAACAAGGGCTTGAAAAACACCTTGGCGCAAATCTCGCTACCTAATAATTAGTATTGGCTTAAAGTGCAATCATCGGACAACATTTTGGCGCAAACGGCGGCCCAAAAAGTGCACGCAGAGTAGAGTTACAGCAAATTTCGCAAAAGCACTAAAATCACGCATTTTCTGAGATTTTCCATAGGGGGGACCAAGGCAAAATCGCCAAAAAAGTAGGCCGACAACAAGGGCTTGAAAAACACCTTGGCGCAAATCTCGCTACCTAATAATTAGTATTGGCTTAAAGTGCAATCATCGGACAACATTTTGGCGCAAACGGCGGCCCAAAAAGTGCACGCAGAGTAGAGTTACAGCAAATTTCGCAAAAGCACTAAAATCACGCATTTTCTGAGATTTTCCATAGGGGGGACCAAGGCAAAATCGCCAAAAAAGTAGGCCGACAACAAGGGCTTGAAAAACACCTTGGCGCAAATCTCGCTACCTAATAATTAGTATTGGCTTAAAGTGCAATCATCGGACAACATTTTGGCGCAAACGGCGGCCCAAAAAGTGCACGCAGAGTAGAGTTACAGCAAATTTCGCAAAAGCACTAAAATCACGCATTTTCTGAGATTTTCCATAGGGGGGACCAAGGCAAAATCGCCAAAAAAGTAGGCCGACAACAAGGGCTTGAAAAACACCTTGGCGCAAATCTCGCTACCTAATAATTAGTATTGGCTTAAAGTGCAATCATCGGACAACATTTTGGCGCAAACGGCGGCCCAAAAAGTGCACGCAGAGTAGAGTTACAGCAAATTTCGCAAAAGCACTAAAATCACGCATTTTCTGAGATTTTCCATAGGGGGGACCAAGGCAAAATCGCCAAAAAAGTAGGCCGACAACAAGGGCTTGAAAAACACCTTGGCGCAAATCTCGCTACCTAATAATTAGTATTGGCTTAAAGTGCAATCATCGGACAACATTTTGGCGCAAACGGCGGCCCAAAAAGTGCACGCAGAGTAGAGTTACAGCAAATTTCGCAAAAGCACTAAAATCACGCATTTTCTGAGATTTTCCATAGGGGGGACCAAGGCAAAATCGCCAAAAAAGTAGGCCGACAACAAGGGCTTGAAAAACACCTTGGCGCAAATCTCGCTACCTAATAATTAGTATTGGCTTAAAGTGCAATCATCGGACAACATTTTGGCGCAAACGGCGGCCCAAAAAGTGCACGCAGAGTAGAGTTACAGCAAATTTCGCAAAAGCACTAAAATCACGCATTTTCTGAGATTTTCCATAGGGGGGACCAAGGCAAAATCGCCAAAAAAGTAGGCCGACAACAAGGGCTTGAAAAACACCTTGGCGCAAATCTCGCTACCTAATAATTAGTATTGGCTTAAAGTGCAATCATCGGACAACATTTTGGCGCAAACGGCGGCCCAAAAAGTGCACGCAGAGTAGAGTTACAGCAAATTTCGCAAAAGCACTAAAATCACGCATTTTCTGAGATTTTCCATAGGGGGGACCAAGGCAAAATCGCCAAAAAAGTAGGCCGACAACAAGGGCTTGAAAAACACCTTGGCGCAAATCTCGCTACCTAATAATTAGTATTGGCTTAAAGTGCAATCATCGGACAACATTTTGGCGCAAACGGCGGCCCAAAAAGTGCACGCAGAGTAGAGTTACAGCAAATTTCGCAAAAGCACTAAAATCACGCATTTTCTGAGATTTTCCATAGGGGGGACCAAGGCAAAATCGCCAAAAAAGTAGGCCGACAACAAGGGCTTGAAAGACACCTTGGCGCAAATCTCGCTACCTAATAATTAGTATTGGCTTAAAGTGCAATCATCGGACAACATTTTGGCGCAAACGGCGGCCCAAAAAGTGCACGCAGAGTAGAGTTACAGCAAATTTCGCAAAAGCACTAAAATCACGCATTTTCTGAGATTTTCCATAGGGGGGACCAAGGCAAAATCGCCAAAAAAGTAGGCCGACAACAAGGGCTTGAAAGACACCTTGGCGCAAATCTCGCTACCTAATAATTAGTATTGGCTTAAAGTGCAATCATCGGACAACATTTTGGCGCAAACGGCGGCCCAAAAAGTGCACGCAGAGTAGAGTTACAGCAAATTTCGCAAAAGCACTAAAATCACGCATTTTCTGAGATTTTCCATAGGGGGGACCAAGGCAAAATCGCCAAAAAAGTAGGCCGACAACAAGGGCTTGAAAGACACCTTGGCGCAAATCTCGCTACCTAATAATTAGTATTGGCTTAAAGTGCAATCATCGGACAACATTTTGGCGCAAACGGCGGCCCAAAAAGTGCACGCAGAGTAGAGTTACAGCAAATTTCGCAAAAGCACTAAAATCACGCATTTTCTGAGATTTTCCATAGGGGGGACCAAGGCAAAATCGCCAAAAAAGTAGGCCGACAACAAGGGCTTGAAAGACACCTTGGCGCAAATCTCGCTACCTAATAATTAGTATTGGCTTAAAGTGCAATCATCGGACAACATTTTGGCGCAAACGGCGGCCCAAAAAGTGCACGCAGAGTAGAGTTACAGCAAATTTCGCAAAAGCACTAAAATCACGCATTTTCTGAGATTTTCCATAGGGGGGACCAAGGCAAAATCGCCAAAAAAGTAGGCCGACAACAAGGGCTTGAAAGACACCTTGGCGCAAATCTCGCTACCTAATAATTAGTATTGGCTTAAAGTGCAATCATCGGACAACATTTTGGCGCAAACGGCGGCCCAAAAAGTGCACGTAGGGCCATGTCCCGGATGTACTTTATTTCCAAACGAGCGGGAAGGTAGAACGTAAACGGGACAACAGTTTTTTTATAAGTCTCAGCCCGCATCAAAGTTCAAGCTAAATAACGCCAACAGCAGCTAGAAATGTCTACTCTATTGCACGTCATAGCCCTAAATTGATGTGGCTAAGGCTTTTTGCTGTCTAAAGGAAGCACAACATTATCGTCGCATTCATCGGTTCAAATGGACTACGATTACGGGACTAAATGACGTCCCGGGCCTACATCTCAGGAACGCTTTATGCACGATAATGGACGACGCTTGCTAGCAGAATCGTTAGACTTACACCTTCATTGGACTTAATGATGTCCTCCGGCAGACTTCCTTTAGACAGCAGTTATAGAAAGCTAAATAATTTTCTCCTTGTAGGGCATTGTGGCGCATTTTGAGGGCTAAAATGAGCGCTAATGTATTTTAGCCGTCTGAAATAAGCCAATGAAAAGTGAGAATCAACCAGTCGTACGATACAAGCAGCCAATCAAAATCGAGAAGCTATTAGAATGTTTCGCCGTTTTCTTGCGCAACTTTAATTTCATGCCCAAATCTTGGTTGAAGTCACAGTAAACAACGAAGAAAATCTGAATTCTCAGTCTTCTCAGCTGGGGGAAGAAGATGTATGACGTAGTAGCCCCATGGCCGGTGGCGAACTGCATGTAAGTTTTCCCGCTTCAAGCCAAACGCACTCTGTCCATCAATTTGTATGCCAAACTGTCAGTTTAGCAATTATACTAAGCTTATTAATTTCAACCTGTTTCAACACATACAAATACGCTTTGTCGAACTTTCCTCGGCGAGATTTCGTAATTTCTATCCAGGTATTGTACATTTTCATTGAGGGAAAAATATAAGCCATTTAACTTGTATTAATGCTCGCGTGATGATTCTTCACGCAGTTGTAATTTTTTTTCAGTTTTTATTTTCTCTATGCCCTCCAAAGTGATATTAATAGTAATAGAGTTTATGTTCTTGGGCATAAATATGTTTTGGGCCCTTCTCAGACTCATTTTAATGCACCTATCAATGTCAAGCCGGCAAGGTGGGGAGGTGCACATGGGTCAGGGATTTGACATTTTCCAAAAAATTGCTGTAAAATTCCCTACCCCGGGCAAAAATGTGAGGTGAAATATAACTGGAAGTCTAGTCCCCACCCCAGGAAATGAACTGTGGTCAAAGGTTTGGAAAAATTCAAATAACCCTACCCACGGGACATCAAGATAATTCAAATGCCTTACCCCTGGGCCAAAGCGATCAATCAAATCCCTGCCCTATGCCCCCCCCCCCCCCGGCTTGATGTTGACAGGTGCATAACCCTTGCCTAGCAGCTCTGGCTAAAATTAGTCTGAGCTAGGTCGAAAGCATATTTATGCCTCTGAACAACACCATCTCCGAGATACTGGGCGAACTAAAATTCAGTCAAGAGTACTACTGTAGCGTACTATTCAGTTGAGAGTACTACTTTAGCCTGGGCAGAACTTACTGCCAATTGGATAAGTGGGAGGAGGCATTGGGCTAAATAAAAAAAAATTGATAGAATTTCAGGCTAGGTAAGCTCTACAAGCTTCTGCCATTAAGAAATACCCCCTTTCCTTTCCCAATGGAAAAAAATCACCAGTTACATGAATCGGGGTGTTCAAATCTGCAGGCATGTTTTTAGGAATACAGTCAGATATATTTCTTACCACTTTATTTATTCACTTTATTGTTTATTCATTTATTTAATTAATTACTTATTTATTTATTTTTATCTCCTTGTCTGCTCAGATGTTTGAGAAAATAATAAAAATCACTGTCCAGTGCATAGCGCAGTTTGGTTATCCACTGGATAGCGATTTAACCAGGGGATAGTGTTATCCAGCCTTCGAACAACCGGGGCCAGGTGGTGTCAGGCAACCAAGATGCCTTTCAGTTTTCCCCAGTCTCAAAACGGTTGACTAACACGGACCCACAGTCTTCCTCACCCAAGGGGATATATATTCCTGAAAGTTGATAGACTGGACTCTAAGGCTCGAGTATGACACTATAATGGCAGCCTGCGTATGCTTTGTGGTTGAAGTTGTGGTCATCTGAATTATCAAGGTAAGATAATTAAGTAACATAATAAGATAATGCATAGGGGAATATCCTTGTTTACAATATTTTCCTCATTAGCATAAGCAATTTGATCAGTTTCAGCTAAACTCCAGAATACCTGTCCACTTATAAGCATCTCATTGAATAAAAGCAAATATTGTTATACATGTATACCTTGTTGTTTAAAGTGCACCCACACATGTAAATAAAATGGCCAGGTATTCTCAAGTTTCAGTTTCTGATGGAGCTACAACCTGGTTAGTTACGAATATTGAAAGGTCATATTTAGTACGATTAATTAACACTACCAATGAATATTGTCATGAGCCTGATGTGGTATTTAATACCTTTTGTGTTAACACGCTTTTGCCACCCAGAAATGTTTCAGTTTTTGAACAACAATGTATTGAGTTCAACTAGCTCTTTAGCTGCCTGGAGTAAATTTATATCTAACATGTTTCCTTCTGTGCACAAAGGCATGC
The DNA here is from genome assembly GCA_019787425.1 of Platygyra sinensis. NCBI lineage: Eukaryota > Metazoa > Cnidaria > Anthozoa > Scleractinia > Merulinidae > Platygyra > Platygyra sinensis. The sequence continues at coordinate 6,322 of JAHPZR010013798.1, forward strand.
CCCCCCTCCCCCCCCCCCCCCCCCTTTGGGGTGTCTTTTTCATGTCATAATATTTGCTAAGTGAATAATATGGTCTGATATCTTTTCATCTGACTCATTGAATAGAACAATCAGAGCCTGCATTTCAATTACATTTATCTAATAAAATCCTCTTCAAAAAAGCGAAGAATCAACCATAACTTTGTTATCAAAATACTAGGCTCTGCAGGTTCGCGTAGGAAACTGTAAAGGTGGCCTGCGATTTGTGGTTGAAGTTGACGTCTTTTGGTTTATTAAGGGAAGAGTCTGTAAGGGAATCCTTGTTTACAAATTATAGTTGTCTTCTGAGCATATGAGCAATTCAGTTTCTGATGGAGCTACAAATAAATCAGTTCTGAAATGTCACAGTACGATTAACTCTGCCAGTAAATTTATATGATCATGAGCCTGATGTTAATAAAATTATGTATTGAATATTTTTGTGCAACACGTCTACCCGTCTAAGGTAACTGATCCGTCAAAATAGAACTCACATTATAGGCTCCTTATATTGAGAGGACACAAAAATTTCCCTGTATTCCTATCAAATCTCAGCTATATCTCCGTGTTTGCTTTTAAAATGTGTGATTGGCTCTAGCTGCTCCCACTTATCTCTCTTGGAAGTTTATAACACCTCAGGTGAAAAAATATATAAAAATGTAAATCTGGAGAAAGGACATTCTTTTTTTGTACAGTAAGTCTGTGGAACAGTCTAGTTAATTCCTTAAACTCAGTAACAGTCTCTTCTCATAATTTTAAGCGTAAATAGACTAATAGAGCCAAATTTAAATTATTTGCTGCTTAAATCCTATCCCTTCGGTCTCATCGTTCATCTATTTTATTTTAGTAGAATGCAAATGCTGCAGTCTGATTGGCTGAGCTACTCATATACTATCAGCCATTAGTATAAATCTACTAGTGTTCTATCATGAATGCCGTTCTCTGATTGGCTACGTTACTCACTTATCTATTTAACAATTAGATTATGAGCTCGAGATTTCTATGAGGTGATAGTTGATGAGCCCCATGGCCGAATCAACTATCGTTTCATAGAAATCGAGAGCGAATATAATCTAATTGTTTAAGTAGAATTTTAACTAAAATTAATGCAAACAGCGCTTTCCAATGATTTTCCCACGCATTATTGAACTTTACCCTTAAATAAATGTGCACGTATCGAACTGTCCTTGGAAAATTTGCAGTTGTTTACGCGTGTACCCGCTTTTTCAATATTTTCAAGTTTTTAAAGTCAAGAAACCGTAAATGTGCTTCTTTTAGTCCTCTCAGGAATTTAATTTCCTGTTTGCATCTAAAATTCCTTCCAAAACTTCCGAAAACCTATGAAAACATCGCATTTCATGGATGACCGGCAGCCACTGTACTCTAATGGCTGATAGTATACGAGTAGCTCAGCCAATCAGATTGCAGGATTTACATTAGTATCCTATTAGAATTCTACTAATATGTGATAGATAGTGAGCGTAGCTGTGTACTCTTGTCCGCAAAATGAAGGCCGTTTCTTGGCGTTCTCGAAGTGCCTTTAATTTGAAGAAGACTTAGATAAAGTTTTCAACGACTAGTAGATTTATACTAATTAAAAACGATTAGATTATTTGCTCTCGACTTCTATGGGTGATAGAAATCTCGAGCTCATAATCTAATTGTTAAAAAATTATAATCTATCAAATCTTTTCACTCGAGCGCAATTAATCTAAACACGTAACATGACCGAATATTTATTCCTCAGCTAAAACTGGGGAATATCCAAGAATATTCCCTAATTTTCTTTACTGCGCACATTGCAAAAAAGATTTGAAGGATAGTAAAGACAATTAATTTAATAGCCTTCATTTGGGGCGAAAATATGCTCAGATATTTGTCCTTGGACATTATCTGTTCCTTGTAGCTCAGAGTTTTCCTCAGGCTTTGCTCTTGGAAAATCATTCGCTAATTCTCGGAACAGATAATGTCCTCGGACAAATATTCACCTCATAGAAATCTCGAGCTCATAATCTAATTGTCAAAAAGTATTTCTTTTCTATAAAACATTTTTAATTATTATTGTCATTTTGTAACTTTTAGATAATTGTCATTGAAAAGCCCTCTTGAGGGAGTTTAATCTCAGTTTGTATTATATTGCATTTCATTTGTTTGGCAGCAGGAGTCCTTTCAATAAACCCCATTGAACCATTTACCCTATGTAAGAGGGCAGAAAAATAGGGAGAAAAGTAGTCTGGGTGATGTTTCATGATAAAGGCACTCGATCATCTTTACATGTAGTTGACAGGGACTATGTTCCAAGCACATAATTATTATCTTTTATGACTATGCTCTCATTTTCACGGATAATTTTTTTTCTGCAATACAAATTGGTCCATTAATTCACTGTATAGAAAGAAGGTTACCTCTGCATCCAAACTAAATAAAAAAATTGTTGGAATGAAATTCTTTGCTCATGCCATCATTACATTGACGGCTTATGCTAGTTATATTTTCTATCGAGTTTTAGTAGAATTCTACTAGTATACTTATGCAAATGCTGTAATCTGATTGGCTGAGCTACACGTATACTATCAGCCATTAGAGTACAGTGGCTGCCGGTTGTCCACGAAATGCAATATCTTTATAGTTTTTCCGAAGTTTTGGAAGGGATTTTAGATGCAAACGGGTAATTAAATTCCTGAGGAGACTAAAAGAAGTACATTTACGGTTTCCTGACTTAAAAAAAAACTTGAAAATATTGAAAAAGTGGGTACGCGCGTAAACAACTACAAATTTGCCAAGGACAGTTTGGTACGTGCATCTCTGTTTGAGGGTAAAGTGCAATAATGCGTGGGAAAATCATTGAAAACCATTATTTGTGTTAATTTCAGTTAGAATTCTACTAATAAAAACAATTAGATTATCCGCTCTCGATTTCTAAGAGGCAATAGTTGATGAGGCCGAAGCCAATGATCGATGACAATCTTAATGAGTCTTGCAGCCAAAACCATTCAGGCTTCACTCTCGAATCACTTAAATTAACAGACAAGACTGGTAACACCATCGACTGACAAGCATTATTCACAGTACCTCCAGGGACTTGTTATCCACAAAACAATAACTCTTGCACAACAACAACAACAACTTTGTTTATAATCGATCAATTGGAGCTTGTTAGGCTCCTAGCATGTACAGCGAGTGTGTCAAGTTAACAAATAATATATGAAAATTAAATGTGAAATGAAAGTATTAGAATCAAAATTAGCTAAAAAATATATACCGGTACCTTACTCAGATTAATTAATATATTAATTAACTTATATACATAGCCACGCCTTGCGTGCCTTAATGTTTATAAGTTTTGATGTTCTGGGATGTTCTAGAATGTTGCAGAATGTTCCATGTTCCGGCTTTAATCAACAGCCCAGAATCTACACCAATGTACCGTGTAGCCCTGGCCACTATTACAGACTGCATGATCTTTAGCTGTCTTGCTGGAAACAGTTCCATGTAGTTCTAGTAAACAAAGTGACTGACCGATTGTTAAAATCAAACCTTGATTAAAGTGGGCTTGATATCACACTTTGTAAGGTAAAAGGCTTACATAAGTCGTTTGATTTTTGCTGTACATCGTAACCAGCTAAACTTGTTGGATCAACCTTATGTCTACTGATCATGAGGACTGCTATCTCTTTTAATTCCCAAATTAACTCTTAACTAGCTCTTAATGTCACTCTTGCACACTAACCCACTAAATTAAAAACAAAATTTGAATTCTGGTGTCCCCACATTAATTCCTCTTATGGGTAAAGGTTGGCACACAAGAAGGGGACTGGTACCCACGACTAGTCTCCTGAAGAGTCTACACAAAGCAACTGGTCACAGGGACTTTTCGCCAAAAATTCAAACTGATTTGAATTTGTTGGACTAGTCGCAGGGACCAAAGTTGGTCCCTTCAACTAGATTTTGAAGCAAAAATGGACAATTCACAGTGGGACTTGTCCCTTCGACTTGTTGCAGGAACTAGTAGCAGGGATCAGTCCCCTCGTGTGTGCTGACTTTAAAAGTAACTTGAGCATTGATTACTCATGTTAACCCATAGTTGGCCCCTCTTTCCACTCCATCTTTCCGAGATGCATATTGGAAGAACAGCTAGTTTATGCAATTTCAGAAATCACAAAATATCAAACAGAAAACTGAAGGAGTACCACTTTTATTTATTTCCAATTTTTATTGACCTTTCAGCTGCAACATTTTATAAGTTTCTGAACAAAGAATCTCAGGTACACTGTATATTATTGGTCATGTAAAACTATGGTTTGCAACTGTCTGGATTAGCAAAGAATTCAAATAATTTTTCTGATTATAATAAATAATTAATTTTCTGCAACAGTCTGCTTGTCAAAATCACTAAAGTACAGCAGTGCACAATCATTAAGCGTCATCTTGACGGGAAAAACTGCATTCAAATCTTATTTCAACACACAGTAACACTAATATATACAACCACAAAACTAGTTTTGTTTACGACCTCTTAATAAGGTCCCCATGACAGATTTAAATCCAAGAAGACTTCATGTAACCAGGCATGAAATATATACCTTGATACCACATGCTTTAAACTATTAATTTTTATTTTTATTTCTACTTATTTATTTGTTTATTTGTTTATTTCTATCTTATTATCTTGTTTCTATCAGGTTATTGTTGTCAGTTGTTGTTATCCTGTATCAAGGTATATTTTTTGTGCATGGTTACATGAAGTCATCCCAAATTCCAATCTTTACTGGCAACCAACTGAAGAGGTCACACACAAAGCAAGTCTTGAAGTCGCACATACTGAGTAACTATGTATCAAAGGAAAATTCACATGAAGCTTTTCCCAAATCGAGATGCTGTTCAGTAATGATCACACTTTCTTGCTTTAACAAGAATATCTTTGTGAAGAGGCTATTGTGAGTTGTTAATGTATGCTCCCACAACAATACAATGTGGCTAAAGCGTCTGTAGAGGGGTGAAGCCATATTTCTCTATGTTCTCTTCCTTAATAACTAGAGTCCAGGGCTTAAAAAAATGTTCTGTCCAGTTGTCCAGGACAAGTAGATTCATTCCCACTTGCCAAATGGGCAAGGGACCACGGAAGTCACCCTCCAACTAATTAGAAATTCAAAATAAGTAAACCAAGACTTGCCCAGGGCAAGCAAAATTTGAGAGCTCTTTGTCTGAGAGGCAAGCTTGAATTTAAGTTTTTTTAGCCTTGTGAATGAAGATATATACTTGTACTTGAACAGACTTCATATCTCCACCACTTTCAGTTCTCCTTCACTGTCCTTCGTTTCTCCTCACATCTGCAGAGTTCTGAGGATTTGTTGGAACATCAAGACAATATCTTCCTGTTGATTATTGTTGTAATTCTCATCCTGACTGGTTTGATTCATAAGAGACTGACTGGCACTGTGAGGGGAATCCAGTGGTTGATCACTTGCCCATCTCAGTCACACTTGTCCAGCTGTATAAATGCCACATGCTCAGTAACCATTACTTTGAAAAAAGTACTTGTTCCTTCGATCACTGATCTCTATTGCTTTCCATTTGTACCAGGTTGGAAGTGATCATCTTCACTGCATTTAGTATTGGTGAGTCAGGAAACAAGTCAATAAAGGCTTGGCGGTCTTCTAAGGATTGCATTAGACTGGGATCCAGTGGAATAAGAACCTACATTTTCTCCTCCTAGTCAAGTCTCTCACCTGAGAACACATTCTTACACACAGACTGATAAACAGGTCTTAAATACAGGCCTTTTGATCTATAGTGTACAACATTAACCACTGGGCCACTGTACATGTACCTCACAAATCAGTACATCACAAGCCTCTGAAAATAACATCTTTTATTGCATAAACACCTGTGAAATACCAGGATTTCTTCTCTTACTAAAAGATCATATATCTTCATTGCACACAGTGAACATACTATCTTTATCTTTCACGAGAGGATATTGGTGTTGCCATAGTTACTAAAATGGTCACCATTGCCATGGTTACATAATCCCTTAAAAAGTACTTAGATATGTTGCTCTATGATTGAAACATCATCGGTGCCTCCATGGAAATCTTCAGTAATCTTCGGAAAATGTCCGACAAAATGATCGGAAACGTTTGCCTTACCCGGAAAGTGGT
>JAHPZR010013798.1:17500-25284 GCA_019787425.1 Platygyra sinensis
GATAGACAGTGCGCGACTTGACGAAATAGACCGATTACCGAAGATTTTCGAAAAAATAAGGTCCGATTCTCCCAGATTGTGTGCCGAAGGTTACCGAAGATGTCCTCTTTGCCGAATTAATCGGATTACCGAAGATTTTCAACAATGTCAAGTTCGATTTTCTCGGAGGTTAACAAAGATTACCGAAGATTCTCTTTTCGCCGAACCAGGCGGATTTCCAAAGGTTCGACAGTGCTCGATTTGTCGAATTAGTCCGAAGATCGAAGTTGTTCGACAACGGTCCATTTATCTTGGAGGTTACCCAAGATGTGCGAAGCTTTCCGAAAGTCACAAAAGTTCGGACGAATAGATAACGAATTATACCGTGAGTGAGTTCTTGTCTCAATGTTCAGTTCTACAATGCGTTTATGCAGGGTTCGAAGGATTCAAACGCCATCACAAGGCTTCGATTGAGTCTGGAATAACGTGGTAAAAGCCCGATCAAAAGTTAGAAGAATTGTCATTTTTCAAAAACTATTTTTCACGCATGCCAAGGCTCTACAGCCCTAAGTTGCTTGATATAGCCAGACCTATATAGCTCTTAAAGTTATTTTTTGGAATGTAAACCAAGTTAAAGTTTGGTTATATATGGTGTATTGTGTTGCTATCAGGAAAATGTAGGGCTCGGGGTAGGGCTATATCAGTTCAGTTGTATGAATTTATTGTTATGTAAATACATTGTCATTAAAACCCTTACAAAGTCCTACAGGACCATACATAATTAGATGTTCAAATTGTTTTACATAGTTCAACATAGAATTGCATATAGGTTATTGACTAAGCGTAATGTCAAGAGGACTGGACACCAGCCAAGTTCTTTGTTCCTTGAGGCCTGGAAATCGAAAGGCGGTACATCGCAGAGAACATCTTGGGGATTTAGCCAGCAACTCTTTCCTGTCTAATGTAATTCTTTACAAGTCAATAAACTATTTAGAAACAACAAAAGAAAAAAATTAGTAACTTAACTACAGTCCAAAAATTTTACCGTAATTTCAGCGCTACATAAATTTTCTTTTCATGTAGAAGTTCTTCTCATTTTTGATTAACCCAATAACTAAATTTTTCTTCATGCAGAAAATAGAAAGACAACATAGCACACTCAACTACTTTGATGTAAGAAAGACTCCTAAACCGCTCTTTATCCATGGCATGTATTATTGCTGTACAGGAACTTGCATTGCTTAAAGCTCAAAATGTTAAACCGGAAATTGAGGTTCATCTGATCTAATTCGTGGTTGATCAAACATCGGATATTTTGTCTACATTTCTTCCCTCCTCTAAGTTATTGAGAAGTACAACTAGCTCTCGAAAACCCTAGATCATTCTTTTAAAATTTTGACTGCAGAAATAACAACAGGAACGACAACCTGCAACCCCAACTTGAATTCAGACTCAGCCATACAGGGGGTCCATATGAGCCAGAAGGCCGGCTGAGGCGGGCACTGGCCCGATCAGAAATCAATCACTCTATTCAAACACTCCATCGGGACTCATGTTTCCAGTGGATTATGGCATGGTACTCATGTAAGATACCTGCGTGGTGTGTCCAATAGGGTAGGTTTCTAAATTGCGTGGCACGGAATACCTAGTCCGCCTCTCGACTGCAACCAAACCTCTGGATGTAAAGCAAAACAGGCATTGACTGAGGAATCTGAAGGTCGTGAGTTCGATCCTCACACGGGGCACATTTAATTTTTAAGAATTCTTTCCCTTATAGAGCAGGAAGCGTGGCCGAGTGTTAGGGTGTTGTTGTTGTAATCCAGAGGTTCCGAGTTCAACGCCTCCGCCCTGCAACTTTGTTTTAGTGGCATGTTTGTAAATTAGCTAAGCTTAGTGCTTTTGTAGCTAAGTGCGTGTTCACAATAAATAAAATATCCTTTTTTAGAAAGAGGAGCGCACGAAATTCTCCACGCAGCTTAGGAATGCATGATTGCCTTCTGCGATCATTCCTACTAAACGATGGACTTTTTTTAAAGAAACAAGTCAATACCTATGTCCTTATTTGCATATGCTATCGTTACCAGAATTGTTCACAGCCGGGTTGATCTCAGAAGAAACTTCAGCTTGCCATTCCACTTGAAGGTTTTTTCGAGTTTCCTGCTTCCTTGCATTCATCTCTTCGAGACATTTCCCCCTCCAGGAATCCCTGCAGTTTTTCCATAGACTTTTGCGATACAGTTGTGCATGTGATGTACGCATTGCACAGTAATCAGTGCTTCAAGAACTAAAATAGAGAAAAACAGGTGTTTATATTTAATAATTCACAAAGGGAAACTAAGTTAATTAAAAACGTCAGTACTACAATTGCCATCGGTCTCCTCATGTCTTCTCACGAAGAGTTTTTTTTCTGAAAAATGCAACTTATTTACGAAGTGTGTAGGCGAAACTGTTCGAGATCTAGTCATCTCCTCGATTTAAACAATTACTTTCCAAATCACTCCATTTCTAACTCAAGCATTTTTATATCATTTTCAGATCACTGATCCACGGTACAGGCCCCAGTTGTTCAAAGGCTGGATAACGCTATCCACCGGAAAAATCGCTATCCAGTGGATAAGTTTTAACAAAACAAACCACGCTATCCGCTGGATAGTGATTTATCCAGTGGATAGCGTTATCCACCTTTCGAACAACCCGGGCCTGGTGTTGAATTTTTTCAACAAAAACTAAACATTGAATTTTTGTTAGCACTCTGAACTCTTCTTGAACCCGAAAGTACACGAGAGTTTTTTTAAAATCGTTTAGTCTTTTAAAATATTCCACGGCCACATTGAAGTTGAAGTTTTTCTACGAAAATTAAACAGAGTTTTTGCTGGCACTCGAAATTTTTGTTGAACCTGAAAGTCACTGAGGGTTACTTTCTTAAAAATTGTTTAGCATTTTCAAATATCACATGATTAGTAAAATGTCTATGTGCATGGTAATGGATAAAGTTCGATCTATTTGCAGATATAATATGGAATGAGAAACTCTTACTTACCTCGAAGAAGGCGCTTTCGATTGCGCTGCCTCTCTTATCTGTCTCTGCATAATTCAACATGGTGACTGTATCTGAGTGTCTCACCGGTGAAGAAAGAATTAATACGGATTACATCGTCCAGCATCGTTTATCCTGTTATGCTATACAGAGCCAAGCAATGCTTGAGCCAAACCTTTTGAAGGAACGTTGCCATCTTAGCTTCTCAAGCGAGCTTTGAGTCTCATAGCTTCAAGAAACTTGTTTACGTGAAATGGAAATATTGCTCAATAATGTAAAAAAACCCTCGCTGTATCCTTTCAAAACTTCACTGCCATAGGCAAAAGTAACGCGAAGTGCACACAGCTCAAACTAAACTAAACGCCGGTTGAGAAATTTGAAAATGAACAGATTTGCGTATGGACAAAGAAAACTGCGTCGTTAAGTTTAACCTTCATTATCAAATTCCTGTGTGAATTTCTCGTGCATAGCAAGGAATTAACAATAAGTTTTGAAAAGTATCAAGTCAGCGCATTGGGATGACCTGGATTATTGATACAGCTCCAGGTGTGAAAACAAAATAAAATGTTATATTCAGAGGCTTGTGATGTAATGATGTGTGACGTACAGTGGCCCAGTGGTTAATGTTGAACTCTCTAGATCAATAGGTCTGGATTCCAGGCCTCTTCATGGATCTACTTGTACAATGATTTTAGGTGAGAGACTTGATTTGCAATGCCTTTCATCACTTAGAATTTAAGATGACAAATGAGTAGCAACAACTTGTTTTTTTAACCTGAACTGCAAAAACATGGGGATACTGGGGGATATTCAACAATAGCCTAGCTCTCCAATTAAGGACATAAAGGGAGAGGTAACAATACTCCATACTAGAAGACTGGGGTTGACCTTCCCTGATAAGAGCAGATATACATATGGCACAATAGCGCACATTCATTTTGAAGTATGCAGTGTAATCTTACCATTATTTCCGATTGATTTCGTTCAATCCAGGAACATCTGACGAGCACATTACAGTAGTAGAAAATCTACAACATTACAGTCCAGATGGAGTAGTTCTCGTCACTACTCCTCAGGTATGCACGAAGTATTTGTATCTAAGTACACTTTATTTAATTGCTGTCAATTATTAATAAGCCTTTAGTTCTTTGGATTTAGGAAAGTTTACGTAAATGCTTAATTTGCGTATTCTGACTAATATACATTGTTGATTTAGCTGTAACAGCGTTGAAGAAAGCCCCACCTTTCACTTAGGCATTTAAACTTTTAATAGTTAAACAATTCAGGCGGAATCGGTACTAATCAGTGTTTAGGCAAAACCTGAGATTAGCTTGGTATCAGTTTATTAGTGAAATTTGCGCCCGTTTTGAAATTTTAACCCTCATTTCTTCCCTTTGATCTTAAGGAAAAGTATCAGCAGTTGTTCCTGGGCATGGGATAATTCTTTATCTGTTTAATAACAGAAACAGCTTTGCAAGAAATGTACTGGAATGAACTATGTAATACTTAGCATTTTGATGAATTTTTTTGAATAACATTTCTGTTGTTCCTCAGGGTGTGGCAGAAGACAACTAACTTTCTGCAAGAAATCTTAAATCACAATCCTAGGAGAACCAATCCTGGTGAAGAACACGAGTGAATTGGCCGGTCGTCATTGTAGTGTAAGTGTTAGCCTCCTATAAAGATGCTCTTTAAAAGAAATACCAAAGGGGGGAGGGTACTCCCATAAATAGACTATATGGATCTGACGATGTTGTGGGTTAGGGTATGGTTTTCGAGGTTCTCAATCCTTAAATAGGATACCTATCATTTTTGCCCTTGTTGGCATTAATGGCGTTCACAGTGTGATCCTTGCAAGAAGTAAATAAATCCCTTGACGATTGTAAACTTCCAGTGTCACAGAAGTGAAAAATACTGTTGACCCGATCGTGCCATTCGTAGTTTTAGTTTATCCTTTAATTGGATGTCATATTTGGGCCTTAAACAGGGTATCCATTACATTTGCTTCATCGTTAAATAAGGTCAGGGTTTTAAAAACCTATTACTGCACACTTCAAGTACCTGGGAGGAAACATTGGCTGACAATCCCATTCAAAATGCATATGTGCAAGCAGTTATCCTTTCATAATATGATATATATCATATTAAAAATTATTTAATACACTGCATGTGTTATTACTATGTACTGTATTTTTGACTGTTATAGGGTACCTTCATCTTCGTGGTATGTAATAATATTCAACGTTCTTTTTTTAGGAATGCTTAAATGTGTTTTCGAAGGAGGAGGTGAAGACTTGGCAAGAGCTGCGATGTTCCATTTTTAGGTAAGAATATACTTATTAACACTGGTGACTACACAAGAAGGAAGATAGCGGGGCTAGGGAAAGTCTAAACATGTTTTTTGAAAAATGGTCTTTTCATCCGCTCCTGTCTAAATAAGTATAAAAACCCCTTTTCTATATTCAGTATAAAAAAAGCAAGCAACAAAGTCTTTTGTCTGGAAATGCAAAAGTCTCATTTGCTGCTCGTGTAACTTAATGTCGACCAAATTCTTTGTTGTATTTAGCTTATCACATTGCTAGAGGGTCATTGCAGTAAAATGTAAGGTTGTGATCAACTGCGAGTTTGCGAGCTAGTCGAGGGGTCACTCCAAATAGGTCATAACAATGTAATGTCACGTATTCAATTTGACAGTAAAATTAGACAGTTTCCACAGAGGAGAGTGTTCGAGCTATATCTTGCGATCAGATCTTTAACGATTTTTTTTTCTTCTGTGTAGGTTCTTTTCCACTGGATTCCAGCATAACGCAGTTCTTAGAAGACGACCAAACCTTTATTGATTTGTTTCCTAACTCATCAACACTAGATATAGCAAACGTAATCGCTTCCAAACTGAGACAAATGGAAAGCAAGACAGATCAGTGACTGAAGGAACAAGTTCTTTGGTTTAAAAAAGGCCTTTTGAGTGTATGGCATTAATACAGCTCGACAAATATGACTGAGATGGCCAAGTGATTGTCTGGAAGATGCTGTGTTCATGTTCCAACAAATTCTCAGAACTCTGATGTCAAGAGAAATTAGGGACAGTGAAGGAGAATTAACTAATTAGTTAATTAATTATAGTTTGAACAAGATACTGAAAATGGCTAAATTTTCTCACCTCTCCCATTGGGCAAGTGAGAATGTATATAAAGTAACTTACTCTGTAGGAAAATCGACTTGTCCCACACATCTGTGGCCTGTTTCTCCAAAGCCCCGAAAACCGTTCCAGCCCGTAAAGCCATAGCAAAATCACAAGCCTTATGATTACAGAGCTATTTTATTCACATATTTTTAATATTAACAGAGGTTCTCTTCATGCAAGAAGTTTCAGGCGTATACACTTCTTCATTTTTAGATGCAGATGAACTAAAAGTTGCTTTACGGGCCGGAAAGTTTCCGGGGCTTTCGGGAAACGGGCGGCTGGACAGCACTTCTTTCAAACTTTGCTCTAGTCTTTGAGGAAGAAAACATAGAAAAATACGGTTTCGCCTCTCTTTGGACGCTTTTGACACCTAAACCAAGTATTGCATTGTTGTAGGATCATATCGAACAAACATAATAACTTGCTCCAGAAAAGTTCTGCTTTTTAAAGCAAAAGTATGATTGCTGAACAGCATCTTGATTTGGGAAAAGCTTCGTTTGAATTTTTGTTCGCTACCTAGTTACACAGTATGTGCGACTTCATGACTTGTTTTGTCTGTGACCTCTTTAGCTGGTTGCCAGCAAAGATTTGAATTTGGGATGACCTCATGTAACTGTGCAGGAAAAATAGAACTTGGTACAGAATAATAACAACTGACACTAATATAACCAGATAGAATCAATAATAATAAAATACAAATAATCCAGTAAATAAATACGTAAACAAAAAAATAAGCAGAAATAAACATTGTTACTTAAACATGCGGTATCAAGGTTTATAATTGATGTATGGTTACACGAGGTCACCTTGGATTTAAATCTGTCATGGGGACCAAATTAAAAGGTCATAAATGAAACTAGTTTTGTAGTTGTATATATTAGTGTAGCTGCGTGCTGATATAGGATTTGAACGGAGTTTTTCCCTAGCTAGATGACGTTAAATGATTATACTTTAGTGATTATGAAAAGCAGATTGCTGCAGAAATGATTTATAATCAGAAAATATTCAGATAGCTTGTAAATCATAATTTTACATGGGAAATTAGATACCTAAGATTCTTTATTCAGAAACTCGTAAAATGTAACAGCTGAAAAGTTGATGAAAAATTAGAAATAAATCAGTACAAGTGCTACTGCCTCATTTATCTGCATGGTATTTTGTGATTGTTAAAATTTCAAAACTTGTTGTTCTTTCTACGAGTCCTGGAAAGATGGAGTGAAAAGAGGGGCGGACAATACGTTCATGTGACTAATCAGCATTTGAGTGGCTAACTCGAAAACACTGACCCCCGGTCCGAAGACCCACACTACGGACCGGGTACGTGAACTTCCTCACGTACTACGGACTACGGACTACACCTATCGCCCTCTACTACGGACCACTCCGAAATTAGGATTAAACTAATAAATAAATATTCCATGTGCGGGTTGTCTAATGGATTACTCATGTCGGCAAAACATAAAACGGTGCGTTGTAGGAAATGTAACAGACTTAAGTTTAGGCTCTTGTCCAAGTTATATCATTTCCTTTGTGGCTATACAGCATCAAAGACTGGTAAGGCCCCGGAAAGCCTCGAAATTTGTG
>JAHPZR010013799.1:0-7500 GCA_019787425.1 Platygyra sinensis
TTTTTCAAGCTCCTTGAGTGCAACTTCATTGTCGGCCATTTTCGTTTGGGCGACCTTGACGTTGAAACTTCGAAGAACTTTTGTGGCTCTCTTAATTCCTTTTTACCAGTACGTCACTACAAGATTATGGAATAATCTACCTGACTATGTAAGGAGAGCTCCATCTCTTAATATTTTTAAATCAATGCTGGACGAATTCAATTTGACTACCAGAATGGAGTGTGATTGTAACTTTTGTACATAGTTTGACTTATCTATGGCTTGTCTCCACTTACTTTTAATGTTGCCTATTTTTTTTTTCCTATATATTTATTTCCTATATATATATTCCATATTTATTTCCTATATATTTCCTATATATTTAACTTTTGTACATAGTTTGATTTATCTATGGCTTGTCTCCACTTAATTTTAATGTTGCCTATTTATTTCCTATATATATATCTTGATTTCCCATTTTACTTTATGATGTATTTATATTATATAGCACGTTCACGTTAAAACGAGTTAATTGTACTCATATGTGAAATGTGGATAAATAAATTACTACTACTACTACTACTACTAACATGCCTAGCTAAACACCGAGCATTTTTAACTATCATTTTTTCGGACATTTAAAAACTAAAGGAGACAACTGATCGAGCGAATTTTACTACAATATACCTAACTCGCGACATCTTACTGCCTGAGACACTGTCTCAGTTAACCAGCGCCAATTTACCCACGACCCGCGCTCTTCACCCGCGACCCGCGAACCGCGCTGATAAGACACTCCCGAAAATCTTACAAAGAACAATACGAAATCAAGTGGAAGTTGCACAGTTATTATAAGTTTCGTGAAAACTGACATACAATAACCAGGGTCCCTGCTGATTCCAGCTTGGTGCTCGAAGGGCTGCCCTGTTTAAATAAAGCTGACTTTACTCTATCTCTTCTTTCCCGGGGTAGTCAAACGATGATATCGATAATCGATATCATTCGATGACAATCGATAAAAATCGATTAAATATTTCGAAATTCGATAAAAATCGATATAAGATTTCTTTGTAAGTAATCGATAATTATCGAGTTTTGAATTAGGGCTATCGAATTGATCGAAACTGAATTATCGTACCAATTTTCGAAACGGAAACACCAAAAGATATTAAAGAGCTGGTAGAGACACTTATAACAACTTCCCTGTTCGTTAAACGATAAAAATTGCTTCATCTTTTCTACAAACGTTTAGTAACACTCAGCGTGTGTTGTATTTGAAATCCGCTATAGATCCCTGGTTGATTATTCCACTGTTTTATTTATTTGCTGATGTAACACAATCACACGCTCGTTGCTCTTTCACCCAGTCCTTAAAGGGAAAGATTTTCGTGATGCAAATACTTTGATCACTTCTTGTTAATAATAACAGTTTATTTATATAGCGCTATTTCTATTACTATCCAATAGCGCTTTACAATGCATTTAAAGTATGACAAGTTAAGAATCCCACCTTGTGGGAGGCTGACCAGTTGGCTATTTACGAGGCGTGGAGGAGTTGAATTCGAAGACAAAACCATCCATCCATCCATTTAGACGACAACCTTGAAGCCGGAAAATGAAAAATAATTTACGTTTGTAATCGAACCCGGATAATCGAACAATAAAATCAGGAAGAAAATCATAATGAAGTCTCCTTGGTCTCTTGTACAGTGCTTGTCAACAAAAAATTTTATTGCCGCCTTTGAAATCTTCATTCAAACGCTTCCTCGACGGAAACAGGATAATTTTTATCTATTCAATAACGATCGATGAATCCGATAAAATCGATAAAATTAACACTTCGTCGGCGTGTGAGCATCGATTTCTATCGATTGACCGATAAAATCGATATCGTTTAAAATCAATTTATCGACGGATATCGATTTATCGAATGATTTTCCGATTGACTACCCCGGGGGTCAGTGCACGCTTCGGCCAATTCAATTGTTCAATTTTCTTAAAAATGGAAAAAGCAAATTTTGGTTAACTGAACTGTTTTTATTCATTTTCAGCTGACCAAGAAAAATGTTAAATTAGAAAAAGGTCCGTAAAATGCATCATTTTTTCCTTTTTTCTAATTTTTAGATGGATCTAAAATATAGGAAAATGTTGTTTACGGCTAAAACCGATATTTTGCCAATTTTCCATTTTTCTCATTTTCCTAACAAATTGAAAAAATTCGAAAATGGATTATACTTGCGGGCATTTTCTATTTTTCCATTTTTCCGTTTTTAATGAAAAACGAAAAAACAGAAAATTGAAATCTATTCCATTTAATTTTCTATTTTTCTATGTTTGACAAAAATTGGAAAAATAGTAAATGTGTCAATTTTTTGTAACGTTTCCCTCGATATTTTGGTAAATTAGAGAAATGTTATTGATCTTGTTAAACAGACTGTTTTGATTTTTAAAAATGCACATGCGAACGATTTACTAAAATATTCAGCTTTTGATGGCGGCAGACGGCTAGTAAAGCAGCGTCGAGGGACTGACATTGCGTCAGTTCTTGGTGTGACCTTCGAAAGATGGCGGCGATTGAGAACTAGAGTAGTCACCGCTGGTAAGTAGTTGAATAAAGGAGCTTGTCGAAAAGCAAGCGAAAACAAAGAGGTATTAAGATGACTTCTCAATATTGATAGAAGGAAAGTAAGGGAAGGTACGTTTTTTCTTAGGGAGGGGGGAGGGGAGGGTTGGGCCTCAGAGAGGCGGGTCATCAGTGAAAGTGAGCACCAAACGACGAAGTTTTTCTTTTCACATACATTGATTGTTTCACCAACATTCAGTGTTTTATTATTATAGGTTCTAGGTTATATTTCTATTATGTCATGGCACATAGTTTTCTCGGAGGACTCGTGTCCTTTTTCGTCCATATCGAGATGTACTAGACTCCGGTATTGTTTCTTCAGCTTCTTGCTCCTGTTGACTATCCACTGCCTGATCTCCTGAGTCATTTAGTTCTGAAAGGAACCAACAGCAATGCAGTCTAGTGGGAGAAGGAAGCGCGTTGATTTTCCCTTCGATGTTTCATGTTCTAAACTTTACATGGCAAAAAATTGGGTGACATTTGCTTCAGATTTTTCTTTTCGTCCCCAGGCCCCCGAAAAACGACCCGAAAATCGCAGAAAAACGGACGTATACAAACATGGACCACCCCATGGACCTGGTCCATGGACCACCCCGTGGACCCGGTCCATGGACCACCCCTAATTTTCAACAGGAAATCGCCCCTGTTAATATGAAAATTTACCGGAGGTCAGGGTATGAACAAAAACACAGACTCGTAATTATTGCTTACGTCCTTGAGGGTTTGTCTCGTCTGAACAGCGGGTTAGCGGTTTTATGCAGGGTAGTACAATAAAGTCTTGCGACTGTAGATAGCTTGCAATACAGGCGTACTTTGTGGGTACGAGCAATAAATACGCACCTGACCTTTGGATCGTTTCAAGGCAACTGCCATAACTTACTGCCATCTTGGATGAGGACGCGTGAAGGGGCTGGAGCGAGTTATGTTATCCGGCAACCTACCCCTTCCAAGGTCACGCTTCGCTCAATACGAAAACTGAATATGTTCTTGCCCTCCGATTAAATTTACAAGCTGGAGTGAAAATATTGGGGGTAGAAATGCACTAGGTCTTCTGTATCTCAAAACGAGTTTGTGGCCTTCCTATTTATGGGGTGCGATCCCAAAGCAACCCGCTATTACGAGACAAACCCTCAAGGACGTAAGCAATAATTACAGTCTGTGTTATTGTCATACCCTGACCTCTGGTAAATTTTCATATTAACAGGGGCGATTTCCTGTTGAAAATTAGGGGTGGTCCATTGGGTGGTCGGTCCATGGACCGGGTCCACGGGGTGGTCCATGGACCAGGTCCATGGGGTGGTCCATGGACCCCGGTTCATGTTTTGTATACGTCCATAGAAGCCGTGACCGATCTGTGACGAAATCCCGTCCGCGGTCAACACTAAAAAGCGGTTTAAGTCAATCGCCTTATGCGTTTGTCAAGATGTACGGTCGGATTTGGAAAGCCTGGAATCTAGTGATTATTTTGATATCAAATACACAAAGATTGGAGAGAAAAAGTCCATGTAAATCGGCGAATTACTTCGAGGGTATTTAATGTAGCATTCGAAAACTGCATACGGCTTGCAGTTGGCATTTTGCTTCGCTGTGCCCGATTTGGGACTCGTTTTTACCTCCATTCATGGCAAAATGTACACAAAGAACCTAGGGATAT
Organism: Platygyra sinensis; assembly: GCA_019787425.1. Taxonomy (NCBI): domain Eukaryota; kingdom Metazoa; phylum Cnidaria; class Anthozoa; order Scleractinia; family Merulinidae; genus Platygyra; species Platygyra sinensis. The sequence continues at coordinate 4,257 of JAHPZR010013799.1, forward strand.
TCGAAAACATTCTCCGGACAAAATTGTTGAAGGTCCAAGCTTCAATGGCCGAGTAAGTTTCACTTTTACTTCTATAATATACAGTAGGAAGGCTAACAATAGACGAGTCATGGAGTTCGTGATGTTCTTGTCACGTTTCTGCTGGATGACTCTTTCGAGCTGTTTTGTTCGTGTGTTTATTCTCCGAGCTACAAACTTTAATTATATGTTGTTTCTCTTCAACATAGTAAGCAAATCACGTTCATTTGTACTGTTTAGCTATCAAATAAAGAAACTTTGAGCAAATGTCTCGCTCGTGAGGGCAATTTTTTGGCATGATACTGAAAGTTTATACTTCCATCTTCAAACTTCAGCAATAAAACGTAAATATCCCCCACTGGTTTTTTGCATCTTCTTGTTTCACACACATTCAATATCGAGATTTATTTATATTCAAACATTGTGCGTTCACCAATGAAATGTTCTAAGGTTTCTATGGCAAGGAACCTACCATGTAGTAGCGAGGGGAGGGTCGCACTTTTGTCAGCCAACTAAAAGTAGGGGGTCAGGATTTTTTTATTAAAACGCACGGGAGGACCAACACTTTTTAGGGAAAAATACCAAAATTTCGCAGCCCTCCCCTCCCCCCAAGAAGAATCGTACCTTCCCTAAGTTGTGGTTGTTCATCCAAAGACTGGACAAGCCCGTGGATACCTTCCCAATGTTCCAGGTAGAACCAAGCTTTATGAGAGTTAAACTGCATAATTTAATAGCGTAATGTCCACAAGCGTACAATCTTGGACAGAATAAAATAAGAAATAAAACCACCCATCCCCCCGAATCAATGATGAACTCCCGGTCTAATCAGAGCGCGCCATTTTTTTCCATCATTGAAATGGGGGGAGGGGTGGTCTTAATTTCTCATTTATTTTTTCCAAGATTGTACTTCTCGATAGTCTCATTGAAGTCGTCACGCAACGCTCCTTTCCCGATGAGTATTGTGTGACGACTCAAATGAGACTAAGTTCTCGACAACAAACAAACAAGTCGTTCTTGGTGGCAGTATTAGCTTGATCTCTCCCTAGGTATCACTTGAGCAGATTACTGATTATTTCTATAATATTTCGAAAGGAGATAGTAATACATGCTCACACCTTATATTGCAGAAGCTACCACGTTATCGAAATCTACAAGTGTCAAACCCGAGTCGTGACGCTGTATGATATTCGTAGCACAATATCGCCGAATGCTTCTCCCGGATAGACCTTCAACCCCTGGATATCCTTGCCTTAATATCTCACTTACGTCTTTGTGAGTTTTCGCTTGCTTTTCGACAAGCTCCTTTATTCAACTACTTACCAGCGGTGACTACTCTAGTTCTCAATCGCCGCCATCTTGCGAAGGTCCCACCAAGAACTGGCGCAATGTCAGTCCCTCGACGCTGCTTTACTAGCCGTCTACCGCCATCAAAAGCTGAATATTTTAGTAAATCGTTCGCGTGTGCATTTAAAATCAAAACAGTCTGTTTAACAAGATCAATAACATTTCTCTAATTTACCAAAATATCGAGGGAAACGTTACAAAAAATTGACACTTTAACTATTTTTCCAATTTTTGTCAAACATAGAAAAATTGAAAATTAAATGGAATAGATTTCAATTTTCTGTTTTTTTCGTTTTTCATTAAAAACACTAAAATGGAAAAATAGAAAATGCCCACAAGTATGTTCCATTTTTGCGTTTTTTCAGTTCGTTTGGAAAATGAAAAAAAAGGAAAATTGGCAAAAATAACGTTCTTAGCCATAAACAACACTTTCCTATAATTTAGATCTATCTAAAAATTAGAAAAATGGAAAGATGATGCATTTTACGGACCTTTTTCTAATTTAACATTTTTCTTGGTCAGCTGAAAATGAATAAAAACAGTTCAGTTAAGCAAAATTTGCTTTTTCCATTTTCTAAGAAAATTGAAAAATTTAATTGGCCGAACCGTGCACGGACCCCCGGTCATCTTTCAAACAAATCGCAGACTTTTTGTCAATACTTTTTATTTCTTGATCAAGTTTATACTGTCCCACGCGCCGAGTTAATATTTTGCTAAGCTTGCGATTTCGACGAACTCAAGACTAATAGAGGGTTAGTCCAGTCCCTGAACTCTTCTTTCTTCCCGCCCCATATAGGGGCTGAACCCGGGCGGGCGAAAGAAGAGTCCAGGATAACTTGCATGCGCATGCTCAGAACGAACCAATCCAAAATTACTAGGTCCCAACCACGCCGCTTGCGTCAATGTGTCGTGCAATGCCTTTTTCAGCTCGCGCTCTGAAAGAAAACATTTTCTTTGACGTTGATATTGTCGTAAAAAAAAAAACATAAAAACGCACAAATCGAAATATGGTTTATCGTGGTCTGTCATTACTCTTTTGCCAAACATTTTTTTTCGTATTGTTTCTGTATGTTGAGCGATTTTGCAAAAGTTTTTGAAAGGAAAGTCTGACGCGTACAAGTAGCTCATTTGCATAATGCAGCGCGTGCACTTTCAAGTCCGAGTCGGGGTTTTCAATTGTCAACAAATCTTAGCAAAGATTTCTTTCGTTGTCTTTGATATTGTGATGAAAAACAAATCGAATGTGATTTAGCGTGGCACTGGTGAAATTCCACTAATTTTGGATTAATTGCCATGTTTTTAATCAATCTGAATGCAGAAACTGTTGCTTGTATATTATCATTCAGAAAGTCGCGCTTCAAGCCAAATCTGGAAAATACTTCCAAATATGGTTTTTCCCCCGATTTGGGGGGAAAAATGGCGGCGTTCTGAGCATGCGCATGCAAGTTATCCTGGACTCTTCTTTCGCCCGCCCGGGTTCAGCCCCTATATGGGACGGGAAGAAAGGAGAGTTCAGGGACTGGACTAATAGAGGGTCTGAGGACAGACTATTGTAGATCACTTGCATAAAATATTCAGTGCTTTTTCAGCTTTGATCCAGTCAAACTATATATTCAAAATAATTTTATTATGGCATTTCTGAACTCAGGAGCCCTGCTGCTCTTTAAGGCGGCGAAATACGAGATACAAAAACCCTCAACTTGTCGCGCAACATTGTTTCGTTGCAAGTTTTTGTCGATGTTTCCCGCTTTTCACCTTGCGTGATCAACTTGTCGCGCAACAAAAACATTTGTTGCGGGTTGAAAGAAGTTGTTGCGAAAAGTAGAGCGCGGGTCTACTTTGAGCAACAAGTTTTGGCCTTGTTGCTCGTTTTTCATCAAAC
>JAHPZR010013799.1:12500-19545 GCA_019787425.1 Platygyra sinensis
GTGACAGTAAATACATCTTGAAGAGCTGTAACTTAATTTCGTTTAGTTTGCGTGATAACAAACAGTATAACTTGTAACAGTTAATTCAACAGCCAGGCTCGGCGTAGTAACACGTAAAATGCAAGTAGCTAACATGTTCACAGAATATTTGTTCCTCCAGAGCTAACATTTAGAGAGCTTAAAACATATCTGGCAATACAAACGAGCCGAGAGAGAAGAAACCTGGCAAAAAACAGAGGTGTCAAACTCTACAAATTTCACGCGGATTGCAGCGGAAGCCAACCTGACATATGACCTATGTCCTTTCAAAAGCACAGGATTTTTGCTTTTCGAAATATTCAAAGATCCCCAGATCGTACCATACAAAAGGGGCAGACCCTTAGAGATATACTAGTTCGAGCAAAACTTCCTAAAGTGGCTATTACACGCGGATAGGAGTTGCGTAGGCCTGTTACCCCATTGTTGTCACTCGCTGAATCCAACAATAAGCTCGAGTCATTATATTAATGACTAGTGAGCCAGAAAACTGACCTAGTTTGGCCGGCATTTCTTGAAAATATCTCAGGACCACGAATGTGTGGACATTGAATCTTGGACTCAAAAATATAGGCAACTTACCTTTCAATGCATTTGCCGATTGACCGTCTCAGGCGATAAAAATACCTCACGTACGTCAGGCAAACATTAGGCGGGGATGAATAAAATCGCTGTCTTCTTCAATGTCATCATCATCATCATCAATCTTTATTTATCCACGAGATCATATCACTTTACATGGTCTTCCTAGGAATCGTGTTTAAAACTAGACTAAAATACTCTAAGGAACTATAATGTTAAAAATACAAAAACTTACGTTATGAATGATAAGCTTGAATTTTTCTTTAGGTCTTGCAGAAGTCTTTTTTGAATCGAAGATGCAGTCTTGCCACAAAATCGACATAAATTTGCTGTTTTGATTCTATGGGTACCAGCATCTGCCATCTCAATACCTAGGAACACATCATTTATAGATGTAGATATGGCCGCCGTTACGAACAGCACATCGCAAATCAAAACAACCCCGTGCACTTTTTTCACAGATCGTGCACAACACTAAAAACAGATTAAATCCCAAGTATATAGCGTGAAGATTAACGACATATTTTTTGTGAGTGTCGCAAAAATCTGCAAGGAACTCAAATCTAATGACAAAATGAAAAACATACCTGATCTGTATGCAAAATTGCAAGCGTTGTTTCACTTTACGAGTAGCATTTTACATCGTTTACGCTGGTCTTCAGCCGCCATCTTCAAAACACGCGAGGCTCTTCCTTTCTTGGTGCTTATCGAATAGAGTTATGGGTATAATTACCCGAGCATAATCGAACAAATAACGAGCAAAGCGAAGTGAATACGAAAATTCCAGATTTTTGAAATGGCCGCCATTATATGACGTCACATGGTTATCAAATCTGATAACGATCCCGGACTGGTTACTCCCAATCGCCCAGAATTCGGCGACAAATCCGGGATTTTTTATATTACTCAGGGCGAAATTTGAAAAGCGGTCGCCAGACAAAATAATTAAAATACAAAGAAAATGGTGGAAAAAAGTGAAACATGGTATACATTTTACTCCATTACGAAAACCCAAACCACTGTTGCGGTTAGGTTTACCTCGGCTTTTTGAGAAGAGGTGTCTAGTAATCAAACAAGACCCTTTCAAGATCATTTGGTAACGGAAAATAGTATCAATTCGGCTTCTAAAATCTGCTTATTTCACTTGTTTTAGTATGAAAAAAACGGAGCGATTGCAGAATACCCCGCCGGTCAAGCCATTACATGTGTCGGTGTGCTTTGTAGAACGAAGTATATAACAATAGATGCTATCCTTATTCAATGACATGCAAATAAGTGGCGGGGTATTCTGCAATTTAGCCAAAAAAACACCTCGTTAAAATTCACCACGGTTGTTCTCGTCAATGAGCGAGTCCAGAACTTAGGTTTACCCGGGAAATTTAAGTCTTAAATCTAAGCTATGGATGTGCGAAGTTTGGAATTGATACGATTCATGGAAGTAGTATCAAAACGGTGGTTTGTAGAAGCTATTCCGCAAACACCAAACGGCGCTCCATAATGTATTTGACCGAAACCCCACGAGACCTAAAACGGATCCAATTTTGAAAAATTATCTCACACAAACAATGGAAAACAATGCTCGCTGAGGCGTAAGACGCATTCAAGCAGAAATGTCATTTATTCTTATTTTCCCCAGCGTCGTACGAATAGGAAAGACCTGTGATGTCTTTTAAGCCCTCGATCATCGTACAGACTACGTAAACCGATCGAGTAAAAGACTGCGTCTAATGAACTTCTTTAACCGGTTGAGTAAAAGAGGACAACGATAAAATAGAAACAAGTGTTTCGCACACCGCACTTTTTATTTGACAACACATTGGAAGGAGAATTTTTTGTGGGAAAACGTTTGGCTTCCGCGCTCAAACCATTCCAAGTGTTACATGTAAACAAAAAAAAAAGAGAGAATGCCTCTACACACGACTTTGTGGATAAAAGTCTTTGTGAAGAGCGTGGGCCGCCATTAAGTTAGGGCGCCTTTGTTAACTTTATTACATCACCCACAGCCGGTGATTCATTGTCGAGAGCAGTCGGAAATCCGAAAGCTTAATCTATGCAATTATTATTCCGCGCATCAAAAAACTGGGCACTGCAAGTACATGTCGCGAAAGACAATAGATCGTTTTCACATGACGTCATCGCTTTTTAAAATCCAAAACTAAAGCGCCACCAAAGTTTTTATCGTCATCAGGCATAAGAGACGAAATATTTATATCTGTTTACAATTTTACAGCTCAATGGCGTGCTTCGTTTGGAAGCCAGAGCATTTTGAATTTCAGAGTTATGGCGGTGCGTGACACAAAGCTACGATCGCATTTGTCGAGAAATATATACCTATCTCATGATTTGTAGCTTTTTTAGAAGTAAGACCATTAGGAAAAGTGCTTATGTAAATGCTTGTTTTTTAAGTACAGATAATCAGTCGCCTAGATAGCCAAAGTAACTTCCAGGCCCCAGTTGTTCAAAGGCTGGATAATGCTATCCACCGGATAAATCGCTATCCAGTGGATAGCGTGGTTTGTTTCGATAACACTTATCCACTGGATAGCGATTTATCCGGTGGATAGCGTTATCCAGTCTTTGAACAACTGGGGCCAGATGTTTACACTATATTTCAGCCGCCATGTTGGTGCACATGGTGAAATCCAAGATTAAATGAAACCTAAATTTTAACGTGTAATCAGACTCGGACTCATCAGTACTGTAATTTAAGTTTCTCCTGAGTTTTCTCGTTCTTATTATACTTTATCAGCGCTACTTCCTGTGATCACAAACTATTTACATACATTCTTATGACAACGGTATCAGGAATATGCCATTGTAATATATATTTTTTATTTCCTGTTCATTTCTAAATTATCATCACAAATTCTGCTATTTTGGGGATTTCGGGGATGACTACAAACCCATCAGAACAAAAACAGCTACTCAACAAAAGAAAAGAAAGATTAAACATCCAAACAACTACGTGACTGGGGAAAAGATCTCAAGCCAAAACCTAATCGAGAGCGTTATAAAATGCATGTTTTTAATATGTTTTTCACCACTGTTTGTTTTATATTTTTAATCAAGCTACGATGGCCGAAGAACAAGAGTTTATATGATTTAATAACATTTAGCTATCTTTTTTCAAACATTTCTTGTCGTTTAAAACAAAACCATTTTCCACATAACATGATAAGATAAAAATGGAGTTTGTAAGCCAGTCATTACCAACAGTAGTTTGAACATGAAGAAGGAACACAAGTACTGTGTTTCTATCGTGTTCTAGTGTAAATCTACTAGCTTGAATGACTGGTAGATTTATACTAAAGCAATTATATTATTCGCTCTCGATTTCTATGCGTGGTACTTGACTCGGGCTGCGCGCTCATCAACTATCACGCGTTATAGTTCACCACTAAATTTTCCTTTGTCGTCATTGGTCAAAACTGATCACGTGGTACAATCTCGCGCGGGCACTATCTGTCATTAGCAGAATAGGCCTCTTGCACTAAGAGGTCACGTGACCAATGCCTCCCTTAAACAGTGAGTTTTAATCTTACTGATGCCAAAAATTGACAGAACACATAAAAATTATCTTACACCGGAAATTTGAGAGAAAACGCATCTAAGGGAGATATTTTATGGTACTTTGATTTTTCAACAAATTACTATGATTTATATTGGCCGCCATGTTGGAGGGCATACTCTTGCCCTCCAACATGGCGGCCAAAACTACTTTTTGTTTATATCTTGTTAAATGTTTGATAGTTACGTTCAGATGTGCTATAAACGTTACCACATCATCTTTTCGACATTTTTCTTGAAGTTTAAGTGCAAAATTTGTGTCAGAAAACGGTAATTCACAATTTTAAAAATGAAGTTCTGGTAACGTGACCAGCTACGGACTCTCTCTTTTTAAGCAAATGGTGCAGGTTTGAAAAACCAAATCACTATTATTTTGTTTAAGAGATGACCCACTAATAGTGTTTCGAAGGCAAAATCATGTAACTTTCATTTTCATAAAAACGATGTCACATGACCTCTTAGTGCAAGTGGCCTATTGTACTAGTATACTAATGCAAATGCTGCAATCTGATTGGCTGAGCTACTCGTATACTATCAGCCATTAGAGTGCAGTTAGCTGTCGGTCGTCCACGAAATGCGATATTTTTATAGTTTTTCCAAGGTTTTGGAAGGAATTTTAGATGTAAACGGGTAATTAAATTCCCGAGAAAACTAAAAGAAGCACATTTATGGTTTCTTGACTTTAAAAACTTGAAAATATTGAAAAAGCGGGTACGCGCGTAAACAACTGCAAATTTGCCAAGGACAGCTCGATACATGCAACTTTGTTTAAGCGTAAAGTTCAATAATGCGTGGAAAAATCATTGGAAACCGTTATTTTTGTTAATTTCAGTTAGAATTCTACTAAAACAATTAGATTATTCGCTCTCGATTTCTATGAGGTGATAGTTGATTCGGCCTTCGGCCCCATCAACTATCACCTCATAGAAATCTCGAGCTCATAATCTAATTGTTAATTATAGTTCACCACTAAATTTTCCTTTGCCGTCATTGGTCAAAACTGATCACGTGGTATGATCTCGCGCGGGCACTATCGGTCAATAGAATGCCCTAGGGCGACTATCAGACGATAGTGCCCGCTCAGCGGAAGTGGCTCATCAAAGGCAGCCTTCCCCACAGTTTTTTTAGATAAGATGAAAAGAAGTTATCGTCCCATGCCGATTTTAGTTAGAAGAGAGCAAGAGAAGTATTTTTTAGGCTGAAAACTGCGGTAAACTAAGGTACAGTAAAACGTCAAGCGGGCGCAAAGTTTTTTTTAAATACTCGAGGTTTCCTCTTAGGAAGGTTTCTTCTTTGAAAGTCAACAGTTGACGTATAAAATTGTTTATACATGTATAGATGTAATATCATCTGAAGAGGATACCACGGAAAATACGAAACACCTAAGAGCTCCGAAGCGGTTGGAAATCTTGATAAATAAATTCTTGTCGTTTTCAGTTTTGAGGCTACCCTGGGTTCCAGAGGATATTTTTTTCTGATCAATATTTCGCGTCGAAGCCGCGTTAACGAGGCGCAAAGCGCCGAGGAGAAAAAAAATAACCTCTGGTCACAGGAGCACGCAACCTCATTTCCATGCGAGAAATCAGTTCAGAAATTGAACTGGGTCACCGATTGGATACTCCCATGTCCGTTGTTCGATGTAGCCTATCAGGGCCGTTGTTATATTGTTAATTCCCCGCGGGAGTATCCAATCAGTGACCCAGTTCAATTTCTGAACTGATTTCTCGCATGGAAATGAGGTTGCGTGCTCCTGTGACCAGAGGTTATTTTTTTCTCCTCAGCGCTTTGCGCCTCGTTAACGCGGCTTCGCCGCGAAATATCGATCAGAAAAAATAACCTCTGGAACCCAGGGTATTTTGAGGCATGCCGCTACGGGAAAATTTACATTCTCGACCCCAGAGCTCTTGTCTTTTATCACGTGACTGACGGCGACAAGAGCTCCGGGGAACTCCACGCACGCGTAGCAAGAATCTGGCTACAAGGGTCTCATAGCGCATGCTCGTGCTTTCAAAAACCATTTCATTCTCGTCCCCAGAGCCTTGGATCCTTCTGGCCTGTGGTTGGGATCGATCCCAACCACAGGCCAGAAGGGTCGTAGGCTCTGGGGACGAGAATGAAACCATTGTAACGATATCTAGCTTCGGTATTTTGTTGAAAAATTAAGCAGAAGTCAATAACAAAAGCTTTAGTTCGTGTACACCTCCTCAACAGTTAAAATTGCCGAGATAATCAGCTAGGAAATATTTATTTGATTTTAAAGAGTTCACATGATTAATTAAAAGTCATTCAGCCATTGGGTGCAAACGTCAAACATGTCTCGGTTATATGCAAATATGGAATTTGTCACGAAATAACATCTGGTTCTTCTCTCGGCGGATTCTCAGTTGTTAAACATCGTGATTCATTGGAAATAGCTTTATATTGCTATAAAGAGCTAAGAAGAAATATTCTGGACTTTTGAAGCCGTTTTAAAACTAAAAACCTCCGAAAACTGCACATTTTACGATTGCGTGCACGATCTGTGATTTGCATAAAAAAACAGACATAGAATTCCCAAGAGGGCGGGACGACCCGTCGCAAGGCACGTTCAAATTTTACCGTGTCACAGATTGACCAATCAGACGCGCTTTCTTTGTCTCAACCAACAACAAATAACGAAAGAGCTTGGTCCAGGGTTCCCCAGAGCTCTTCTCGCCGTCTGTCATGCGCAAAAGAGAAGAGCTCTGGGGTCGAGAATGGGAAAATTTAGTGGTGAACAATAAAACAATAGAGTGTTTATGTCTCGGAACTATCGGTCTGATAGTTGCCCCTTGGAAATTTGATGTTCTTAAAACTAGCATATTTGCCCTCGAAGCTTCGC
>JAHPZR010013801.1:5000-17500 GCA_019787425.1 Platygyra sinensis
CGATTATGAAACTCAAAACAGAAAGCCAAACAATAAACAGAAAACCTCACCGCAAAGTTACAAAACTCAAATCAAAATTCTACCTTTTTGTGGGTTAGCTTAATCGGGCACTGAACAACCCAGCCAAGGAGCTACGCTTTTAGGCTAGCTGGCCTAGATCTATATATTATGATTAACTTTACCAATGAATATTGTCATGAGCCTGATGCGGTATTGAATACTTTTTGTGTAACATGCTTTTGCCACCCAGAAATGTTTCAGTTTTTGAAAGACAATGTATTGAGCAATTAACTAGCTCTTTTTAAGCGACCTCCCTGGGGTCAATTCATATCTAACATGTTTCCTTCTGTGATCAACTTAGGCATGCGCTCCTTTTCGGATGTCTTTTTCATGGCATGCTGAGTGAAGAATTATGGCCTGATATCTTTTCATCTAATTCATTAAATACAACAGTCAGAGCCAGCATTTAAATTACATTGATAATGTGCAACACTTTATGTAAATCCTCTTCGCAGATACTTCGAAAAGCCAACAATCACATGTAACTTTGTTATCAAAAGACTGCCTGTAGGCTCTTAGGTTTGAGAAGGAAACTGTAATGGTGGCCTGCATGTGATTTGTGGTTGAAGGTAGCGTACATCTTCTGGTTTATCAAGGTAACTGATCTGAGTCTATCGGGGACTTGGAAAAGACAGCTCAGGCAGTAAACTTGCGATGCTACCACTTAAAAGAGTTCAAAAATATAAATGAAGCGGTCAAGAAGGCAATTTTATCAAAGGAAAATGGGCTCCAACAATTACAAGTTTTCTTTGAATTCCCTTCCTTTTATTGAGAACAAAGCTAATCTCTTGTCCATTACATTTTTCACTGAAGCTAAAACAAAACAGTAAAAATCGATAACAGTGATGACAATCAATAAAAATCGATGACAATGAAGATTGTTGGAAATCGATGAAAATCGATACTCACAATTATCTTGGTGATCGATTTTCATCGATTTCAGATAATCGATTAATTAATATTGATTATATTGATTGATATATTGCAGACAGTTGAGTGAATGTTACAGTTCATAGCTAAATTGTAACAGGTACAGTTAACACCGTCATATTTTAATAAGAACATATAGAGATTAAGAGTCTGTTATACTAAGACTCCCTCTACCATCCCCACCCTTTAAAATAGTATGCACTGGTTCTTGCAATGTATTTCAGAAATTATATAAATTAAATATACCTGGTTGTCATAGTTACATTGGCTAAAGAAATGCTATTACTGTGGCTTTATGAAAGATTACAAAGTTGAAAATCAATTAAATTGAATATCACTAAGAATTATTTTTTCCAATTAATAGTTTTGTTACCATGGCTGCATATGAAGTTCCAGACCTCCTCAATATTGAAGGCTCTTCTGTCCACCTTTGGCATTCCATTTTGATATTTTGTTAATGGTGCTTCGTATGCATGATCCAAAAAACATATACATATGCCTCAAGGTTGTGGCCTTCTTTAATGCTGTTTGAGCTGAAAATCACTTAACGTATTGAAGTCAAACCTACCTATTAATCAAATGTAAAATTTGAATGGTGTAATTTGTTGTTTCTTCTAGGTGAGAACTAGAAAAGAGTGAGTTGCCATGGGAACACAATATTTTATAGCTGTGAGCGTGATTCCTGTAAAACTATTAGCCTATCAAGTTCCAATATTCTGTGCTAAAATTGATTGGCCATTTATATACTTGATATAATAGTGGGTTAAGTGTATGACATCATCATCATCTCAGGTCATTCCCCAGTATTACACTGCACATCACTACTGCGCATAATTTCACGCGTGATTAGCGTGCGCATTAAGAAAATGGCAGCCTTTTTGTTATGGTTGGACCTCTGCATCAAGGTAAATCACAGTTTTCTCGAAAACAAGTATGGTACTGACCTATCATTTTTTCTGTTGTTTTGAATTGAGTAGCAGCCAATACCACTAAGGCTTTACTGACCAATCACTTTTACAGTCAAACTAAGTGAAGCGTACCGCTCAAGATTGCATTAATGAACTGATTATTTGAAATTTGAACCCACTAGTCGTTTCAAGAATGCAATAATGAATTGATTATGAATTGATTAAAAGTAACTTGAATATTGATTAATCATGTGAACCCATTGTCGGCCCCTCTTTCCATGCCATCTTTCCAAGATGCATTGGAAGAACAACTAGTTTATGCAATTCTAGCAATCACAAAATATCAAACACACCAAAACTGAAGGAGTAACACTTTTATTTATTTCCATTTTTTATTGACCTTTCAGCTGCAACATTTTATAAGTTTCTAAACAAAGAATCTCAGGTATATTACTTAGAGTTTCTGAGTTAGTTTCTGCCGCACTCATCCCCAGCCTTTATTTCATTTAATATTGTGATGTCGAGGTGGCCTCTCCTATAAGCCTGGTGGTTTCCACAGGTCTCCTCACCTAGCAACCTACATGTTGTATTTTTAATTTTTGTTATATTTAAAGGCCAATAAATGATGATGATGATGATGATGATGATGATTATTGGCCATGTAAAACCATGGTTTGCAACTGTCTGGATTAGCAAAGAATTCAAATTATTTTTCTGATTATAATAAATCATTAATTTTCCGCAACAATCTTCTTGTGAAAATCACTAATGGTATGATCATTAAACGTCATCTTGATAGGGAAAAACTGCATTCAAATCTTATTTCAAAACACAGCAACACTAATATATACGACAAAACTAGTTTTGTTTACGACCTTTAATAATTGGTCCCCATGACAGATGTAAATCCAAGAAGACCTCATGTAACCAGACATGAAATATACACCTTGATACCACATGCTTTAAACAGTTGACTATTAATTTTTATTTTTATTTCTACTTATTTATTTGTTTACTTGTTTATTTCTATCTTATTATATTGTTTCTATCTGGTTATTATTGTCAGTTGTTGTTATCCTGCATTAAGGTATATTTTTTGTGCATGGTTTACATGAAGTCATCCCAAATTCCAATCTTTGCTAGCGACCAACTGAAGAGGTCACACACAAAGCAAGTCTTAAAGTCGCACATACTGTGTAACTATGTATCAAAGGAAAAATATTATTAGCATGAAGCTCTTCCCAAATCAAGATGCTGTTCAGTAATCACACTTTGTTGCTTTAACAATAAATCTTTGTGAAGGAAACTATTGTGTGTTGTTCGTATGCTCCCACAACAATACAATGTGGCTAAAGCATCATTCTACTGTATAGAGGGGCAAAGCCATATTTTTCTATGTTCTCTTCCCTAATGACTAGAGTCCAGGGCTTAAAAAAGTTCTGCCCAGTTGTCCAGGACAAGTAGATTCATTCCCACTCGCCCAATGGGAAAGGGCCCAAGGAAGCCGTCCTCCAACTAATTAGGAATTCAAAATAAGTAAACCAAGACTTGCCCAGAGCAAGCAAAATTTGAGAGCTCATTGTCCAAGAGGCAAGCTTGAATTTAAGTTTTTTTAGCCTTGTAAATGAGTATAATTTATATACTTGAACTGACTTCATATCTTCACCACTTTCAGTTCTCCTTCACTGTCCTTTATTTCTTTTCACATCAGAGTTCTGAGGATTTGCTGGTACATCAAGACAATATCTTCCAGTTGATTATTGTTGTAATCCTCATCCTGACTGGTTTGATTCATAAGAGACTGGCACTGTAAGGAGAATCCAGTGGTTGATCACTTGGCCATCTCAGTCACACTTGTCCAGCTGTTTAACTGCCACATGCTCAGCAACCATTATTTTGAAAAAAGTACTTGTTCCTTTGATCACTGATCTCCATTGCTTTCCATTTGTACCAGTTTGGAAGTGATCATCTTCACTGTATAATTTTGGTGTCGGTGAGTCAGGGAACAAGTCAATAAAGGCTTGGCTGTCTTCTAAGGATTGCGTTAGACTGGGATCCAGTAGAATAGAACCTACATTACACAAAAGGAAAAAAATGTTCTCTCAAGATCGGAAAGCAAGATATCGCTAGAAGACTCTGGAAACTGACTGGTTTCAATGTCATATTGAACACATTAAATCAGTGAGAATTTTCTGCAATTTCCCACAATTATAATGTAGAGTGACAAACAATCTGTTCTGCTACATGCAATGAGCTTGACACAACAAGAATCTGGTTGACATTCCCTAGGCTTCCAGCAAATGACACCTTTGCATTTCCATACAAATTAGTATTTCACTGCTTTCTTTGTCTTGTATAAAGACAAGACAACAGTGCAATAAATGGTGAAAAATTAACACCATTTTCCACGAAACATTAACCATTTGCCCTTAACTACCAACCTAATCACGAATGTTTAATATTAAGTATTTTTACCTAATAATGGATCATCACAGCTCTTTGCTGAGGCATCACCTCCTCCTTTTGCAAAAAAGAACAATTTGTGGATGCAACACTAAGTAAAAGAAAAGTGGAATATTGTCTATTACATGGTGGTACTTTGAAGATGAAGGTACACTTACTGTCAAAAATACATGTATAACAAGTCCTAAGGTGTATTAAATACATTTTTTTATAATATTATACTATATAAAGGAATAGCCTCCTCCACACATGTATTTCGCATGGACTTGTCAGGCAACATTTCCTCCCAGATACTGTAGGTGTACAGCAAAAGGTCTTAAAACCCTGATACTACTCAAGGATGGAGTAAAAGAAATGGATACACTACATGTATTTGAGGCCCACCTGAAAAAATGATATCCAATTAAAGGAAAAAAACAAAAACTATCAATGGCAAGAATGGGTCAACAGTATTATTTTCACTTCTGTGACACTGGAAATTTAAAAGCATCAATTGGCATCAAAGTCAACTAATTTTCCGTTTAGCAGAGGGTATTTCCGCGCTATAACAATGTTAGCGGACACAATTTAGGTGCCAGGTATTCTGTCTAAGGATCATTGTAACTTGTATAGATCACACTGCGAATACAATTATATGTAACGTTAACAGGGGAAAACTGATACCCTACCGCAAAAAATGCCCTTTCCAACAACACAAACATATTATATATCCCATGTGTGGGAGTGCCCCTTCCCCCCTTGGGTGTTTCCTCCAAAGAGCATAGATCTGTTTACTATAAGAGGGTGACTCTTACACTTCAATGATGACAGACAAACTCCACTAGTGTTATCCAACACTCAAAGGATTAGGGTTTTAATTTTCTTCCAGAACATTAATTCTCTTCTGACATCAGACACTGCCACACCCTGAGGAAAAACAGAAAGGTTATTCAGATCCATCAAAATGTTAAATGTGACATAGTTTATTCTGGTTAATTTCTTGCAAAACTGTTTCAATCTGTTATTGAGCAATTTAAGGTGGAAGATTATCCCATGCCCAGGAACAACTGCTTTTATTTTTATTTACATGTAAGGAAAAAGGGGAAAAATGAGGGTTAAAATTTCAAAACTGGAGACCAATTTTGCTTATGAACAAATCGCAGTTTTTGCCAAACAATTCACGATTAGACCCGATTTCACCTGAATTGATTGACTTGTAGCAAGGCTAAATGTCTTAAATGCAGACAGGGCTAAATCAACAACATATCAGCAAGAATGCACAAAATAAGCGTACAATTATACACTTTCCAAAATCCAGATAGATATTGCTATCACTTCAACAAACATTAAATAACTTTGCACTCAGATGTGATCTGCATTGATTATTCTATAAAGGAGACAGCATTTAGCTTAAAGTGCGCATTGTTGAGAAGTGATTTTGCGATGCGGGTTTGTCCAAACTGAACGTGGCATGTGCTAGATATTAACTGACAATTTTACATTCTTGTTTGACCGATGTGTTGAGTGAAATGTCTTGAATTTGTCTTTTGGTCTACACAATCTTAGACATTTAGGAGACTTTCATACAGAGGAAACCACTCTTGATATACACTGTATGCTGTAAAGTCTTGAGAACGTCTACATTGTAATTTAAATCTTTATTCTTAGAATGTCTAGCTGTGAAATTGTCTAGAAAAGTCTTTCATTTTAGCTCAATTATTGACTTTTCCAACACTTTCCTTTAAAAAAGTCAGCTAGACATAAAATAGACTTATTCAAGACTATTTTCAAGATCTATGCTAGACATCTTTTAGATAGATCTATGGGTTTGGTGAGGGGAGATACCCAGATCTACATGCAGCTTTGATTAATAACTTTGAACAGGTCAAAGTAATTAAGTCAAAAAATATATATATATGAGTGTAGTATAAAAGAAATAAAATACCATTTTTCTTAGGTCCACACAAAAGCATCATCTCTGTTCTTTAAACCAGTTGACATAACAGCCAGTCGTTGGTCCTTGTCTGTGTAAAGTGGAACCATCTAAAAATAAAGGTTCAGGTGATCTTTAGAAAATACTAAACACCAACAGATGGCCGACAGTCGGCCAACAGACAGCTGACAGTCAAGCAACAGGTGGCCGGTTTTTCAGGAGCTCTTCTTCACAATTACAAGGTTGACATTGAGAAAGATGGGTGTGACCAGTTCACCCTTTCAATACTGTAATATTCTGATAACAAATGAGATCTCTCTACCAAATGTAAAATACTAAAAACAATTCAACTCCCCCCCCCCCCCATGACCCCTTCCCTGCACATGCACCAATAGGGAGTTTAAGAAGCTACATGTACTATGACGATGCCGAAGACAACTTCGATTAAAATATGAATTTATATTTCACCTACAATCTCGGGATACTCTCAAGTCATTTACTTTGTTTATCACTGTCAAAGCTATCACGAAACTGAATCTGGGACACGCAATAAATTTGAAATAGAATTTCAAAAATTAGCGTCGTAGTTCATGTTCTTCAGACAATGCAGAATTGGTCATTTCATGTTGTTGTTTTGCAGAGGACGGCAAAGAAATGTACAAAGAGTTATAACGCATGCGCACAGCTATTGTTCTGCTCATTAAACCTTTTGTTTAGTGACATTGCCGTTGCCATTGTGGTTTTCTTATTAAACTCCCTGATGACTTACTTTGGGTATGTGATAAATCAGGATAAATGCAGAAATAATGTCAACCATAATGTACCAGTCAAATCGAAGCTTCAACATCCCCCTGCTGGCAACCCCCGGGGCATTTGAATTTTTGGAAAATTTTTTTCAAATCCCCCCCTACTCAGACTGAAAAGCTGTTCAAATGCCCCCACCCCCAGGAAAATTACCAGTGAGATTAATGTTTTAACTTTTAGTAGCTTCTTCTATTATGCTTCTGAAGCTGTGTAAACTACAGTACCGCCTGAAAGTATTGACCCATTTGCCGCGTTCTTGCCGCGGGGCCTCCACGCGTCAATGACGCGGTATTCCCGCACCCAACCTCGTCTTTACCTAGGTAAAACCGAGGACGGCATTCGTCCTGCCGCGGCAGCATTTTGAACGAGGTATTACCTCGGTAAGAAAGACGCGTCCAGTTTGAGTAGCATTTTGTTTCCTAGCAGTTTCTTCGCGACAAAGCGTGCTTGAATGCTCAGTCTTGAATCTGCATTTTCATCGCAACGTAGCATTTGATAAAGCCGATCATCGATCAGTTACGAGATTGATAACACAAGGAAAATTCGGTAGCTACATTATATGAGCTTCATCAAAAATATCTGTAACTTAGTATAAAATATCGTGGTACATATGACTCCGTTCACGTTGTGTTAAGCATTCCCTTTCGCCATGAAGAACGCGACATCACGGTTCGCTATCTGATTTCATGTCCACGCATCATGCAAACGGCCGAGAAGAGTGAAGAAGGA
Source organism: Platygyra sinensis (assembly GCA_019787425.1). Lineage (NCBI taxonomy): Eukaryota > Metazoa > Cnidaria > Anthozoa > Scleractinia > Merulinidae > Platygyra > Platygyra sinensis. The sequence goes on from JAHPZR010013801.1 coordinate 12,807, forward strand.
AATGGCTCTGATATTCATTTCGATGAAAGAAACCAGGATAATACATTTAAATTCAATTCCAATTTATTTTGTTGCCATCAGAATCATTCGTACTTCTCTGTTTCTTTGCGCTTCGCTTTGTAGCCGGTCTGTTTATGCCTCGTTAATCGTTCTTGTATAGCTGTCAATAAATCAGCGATTGGAGTTTTTCTGGTCCAAGTTTTGTCTCTGTTTCCTTGCAGCCGATCGAGATGTAAGCTTTATTACATGTAAGAATATGTAAATTCTACTGTTTTTGCGTGGAATCTGCTTCAAGGAGACCAAATCATGAACGAGAGAAACCATCAACGGCTTTTTCACAACTACCTGTTTAATTACAGCACTTCAAACGTAACATAACTTAGCACACAGGTGGTCCGAAGTGGCCCTGCATTCTGTAGTTGCTCCGCACACAGTTAAAGCAAGAACGGAACTAAAATAAGCCGCCATTTATCGGAAACAAAATCAACGCTCAGCTCGTTTTGCTTGAGTGCGTCGGTGACATGTCATGTCATCAAAACATACGTCAAAACAATGATAACAATCGATCTGTTTTCACAACAAACAGTCTCCTGAACACGGTTCGCACTTCAGAATTTTTAACCCTAGGGTTTGTGTAGACGACACAAATTTATTCAGATAAATATATATAAGCTCGTGACTGCTTTGCAAATCGTAAACCTATCGGTCGATCAAATATTATTAGTGAGGCGCTTTGTAATTGTCAAATTACTTGTAGCAACCAATCAAATTCGCCTGTTCCCACGGCATATTTACCACGCGCTAATAATGGATCGATCCGAACTAGACGCGTAATAAAGTTCAAAGTAGCTTTTGCCTCCAAGGAAAAGCGATATATTTTAAGCTGTATCTCGGCCACTGCCTTCACTGAGGGTAAACAACTGCTTGTTGTTATTCTGATCAAAATGTTGGAGAATTAGCTCACCGGCACCATGAAAGTTGCTCTGCTTATAGTTTCGTTTACGAAAAGCTGACAAAAGACATTCCGCTACTTTCGCGTTGCATTCCAGGGGTTTTCTGGAAGTAAAGGGTATTGTAAAGTAATCTACGCAGTTTATTTCTTCATTTCTTTATTTTTACCTTTCAAAGTTTCAGTGTGTACGTAACCCGCTTCGTTTATCTGTACCTCCAGAGGTTAGAATCATACCCGTTTGATTTCCGCTCATTGCAACAAAGCATTAATAAGCGTGGTTTGAGCGGCCGCTGCTCTTTGTTCCTGACAGCATTTAACACATGTAATCTTCCTTTAAGCCAAGATTCCTACGGGGATTTATATCATTCGCCCGTATATGCTTGACCATAAGGAGAATCGGTTGTTGTTTTTACATTTCACGTTACCTTTCGCGGCGGAAATCAAAATATGACCAAATATGCTTGTTCGAAAGATGCTACCTGTTTGATTTCCACTCATTCCTGACCTCTGTTGATTCCTATACTAAGTCGCGAAGTTGCGTTACTACTTTCAATGCATCAATTTTAAAATAAAAGAAAAAACGAACTGGACTACGAACAGTTACTTTCGTTTTACCTGAAAGTGGTAGTTATGTAACGCTGTTTAATGGTACTGTATCGACCACTGTATCAACGCGTTGTTGACTGATTACGGCAGTAGCAGACCGCTTCATCCAGCTGCCGTTCTAATCCGGCGAGTGACCTTCAAAACCCTGGAGTTCTTAAAAAAAGATTATTAAAGTTGGCACACGTAGATTTCGAAAGAGCGAACCAAACTAGAGGATAGGAATTTACATGTAAACTATCCGACTTTCCCGATCGAGCGTGTTTCTTGATTCCGGATTATGATGGAGTTTACATGCAACAGTGATGAAAAATGCCACTCTACTATGCTCGATTCACATACATTACTTTCCCGAGGTATTACCTCGTCTGTTTTGCCGCGGTATTTTTAAAGTTGCGGTCGCACTCGTCTTTACCGCGGTGCTACAAATTTTCACCCGCGGTGGACGCGAGGTGGGAGCACGCGGCAAAGACGGGGTTTTGCCGCGACCTGATGGGTCCATACTTTCAGGCGGTACTGTATGTAAACATGCCAAGAGTATGTGGGCAATTTTATTTCATACAAGCCCATCAAGTCCAACATCGTCGATGAACTCACTATTACTTCACAAAATGGTGGCCAAGATCATTTTTCTACACTGAATTCATTGTTGGTTTTACGTTGTTTCATGCAACAACACTTAAATACATTCCATACATTCTTTCCATTGTCAGTTATACACGCTATATAATGCATCATCACAAAATGTATTAAAATAATCATAATTATTTTTTTTCTCAAGCATCTGAGTGGGCTGGAATCCCAAATCCTCGATTTGATTGGCTAATCAAGAGCTTGTGACCAGTCCAGCTTTTTGTGATACAGCCCATATTGGGCCAGATTTTTCCCGCTGTCCAATGCTGTACCGATTACCACTAACGTTTATAAAAGTTAGTGGTAATCGTCAATCTTTTGCCTCCTTTACACTTCCAACGATGATAAGAAAATGCAAGTTTATCTCAGTTCACTTTAAAATGGCAAGGAAAGTCACACTGTAAGTAAATTCATTTGAGTGTTTTGACGTTGTGAGAGTTGTTTTTTGTAGCTTGTTGTTGTAATGGTGCATAATCCTGTGTTTCTCTCACCATAAAATTTAAGACAATTTTTAATTCGAGTTTACCTTTGATTGTTGCTGTATTTAGGAGAATTTCTGTGAAATACAGTTAACAAGTTTCTTTGCTTTCTGCTATGCAATTTACGATAGAAAAGTCTGATTTCAAGTGATTTTAATAGCAGCTGCTGACAGAAAAACAGTTTTGGAAAACTTAAAACTGGTAAAATAAATGCAACTAACATGAAGTAGCTAAAACTCTGGCCACAGGATTAGTTTTTTTTTTCGAGGTTTTCGATTCAATCAGTTCTCAGATAAGACCATGATTTGACCTTATTGTAATTCATGAATTGTTATGTTTTTGACGGCTGGGATATTCATTCAATCATTCGCTTTCACAGTCACTCGTTCAAAATCAAACTACAGCCATTCAGCAGTTCGACTTCATACGTTCAAAACTTTTCGTTAGCCGTTCATCCGTTCGACCTCATCCGTTCAAAAATTTTCCATAGCCGTTCATCCATTCGACCTCATCCGTTCAAAAATTTTCCGCAGCCGTTCATCCGTTCGACCTCATCCGTTCAAAAATTTTCCCCAGCCGTTCAGTCCGTTCGACCTCATCCGTTCAACCGTTCAGTGTAACCGTTTTGAACGGTTTTTCGAACCGTTTCTTATCCGTTCACTTGCCGTGCATTCAAGTGTTCAAACGGATACCGTAAGGAACGTTTTCGCATGAGAGGTCACATATCTGTTCTTTAAAACATCTTTCTTTATCCATCTGAATTACCCGCTTGCTGCGAACATTTTTCACACATCATTAGTAGACGCCGCACAAGCCGATTCAATGACAAAGTTGTCTAAACAAACCCATTTGTAATCTGTAAAACCTACTGCAGGAAAAAAAATAAACATGTTATTTGCCGGCTTAGGGTCGGTCCATATAGTGAAAACTGTGACTTCGGGCTTGTGACCTCGGTAAGGGTTATCAGCCTCAACCTTTCTCATCCAATAATTACTGTTTTTAGTATATACCACACAGTCAAGTGAATAGTGCTTTTTGCATGCGCTGATTGGCTAGCTCAGAGGTGATTAGCCAAAAACTATTCACCTCCGAGCAGCTGAAGAAAAACAAAATGGCCTTTGTCAGCATATTGTCACAAATAAAGTTACTCTTTGGGCTGCTCGTTATTCAGCTTGTGTGGTATATACTAAAACAATTATTCACCTCAGTGTTGGTGAAAGTGGTGGATATTTACCGAGCCGCCTCGACCTTGATTTTTCTGGTTATCACAAAATCTCATCCAATAATTGTTCTTAGTATATACCACACAAGTGGATAGTGCTTTTCGCATGCGCTGATTGGAGGTGATTAGCCAAGTACTATTCACCTCCGAGCAGCTGAAGAAAAACAAAATAGCTTTTGTTGGCGTATTGTCACAAATAAAGTTACTCTTTGGGCCACTAGTTATTCAGCTTGTGTGGTATAATTTTATGCTAAAACAATTATTCACCTCAGTATCGGTGAAAGTGGTGGATATTTACCCTCGGCTTTGCGGCTCGGTAAATATCCACCACTATTCACCTCCACTTCGGTGAATAATTGTTAATTATTATTCATTAAAAATATTTCCCCGTTTCTGATTGGTTAAGACCACAGGCATACTTCACCATAACCAGCTGTTGTTGACCAAAATTTTGAATCAATGATGTCAAAAGTGAAGCCCGCTGCAAATTATTGAACTGATGACGTCAAATGATGTCAAAAGCGCAGCCCGCTGAAGATTATTGAACCGTTGACCAAGAAAACCTGGGAACAAGGTTGTGTTATATTTGGTGAGCAGAAAAACAAAGGGCAAAATGGCGACGCTCCTTTAAGAACTGGGAAATATTTTGAATGATAATAAAGCAATTATTGAATTCGGCTTTCATAGGATATGAAGAATTCTGCATATCTGTGGATAACACCTTCCTTGATCTGCAGAATTATTCATATCCCTACTCATATCACACGACATCGTTATTGTGTTGAATTACTGTTTATATTGCAAA
>JAHPZR010013801.1:22500-26195 GCA_019787425.1 Platygyra sinensis
AGTGCTGATATCGGGTTTTTCTAAGAAGCAAGTCGACACCTATGTCCTTATTTACGTATCCTATCGTTACCTGAATTGTGCACAGACGGCCGGTTGGTCTCAGGAAAGACTTTTCCGCTCGTAATCCCACTTGAATGTTTTCTCAAATAATTTCCTGTTTCCTTCCATTCATCTCTTCGAGACATTTCTCTGGCCAGGAATCACTCCAATATGAACCCTTATAAGCAATAATTAATAATAATAATAATAATAATAAATAATAATAATAATTAATAATAATAATAATAATAATAATAATAATAATAATTAATAATAATAGCAATAATAATAATAATATATAATAATAATACTAATAATAATAACTTTATTTATCCTGGTAAAATAATAGACCGGTCAGTCAGTCAACAAAGGTTGACAGACTGGTATTAATCGGTGACCAGCTTACAATACAAGAACATATAAAATATTAACATGCAAGACAGCAGTTTACAATTGAACCAGACTTCTCATCAGATCAGCACTGACTGCTGTGATACCGATATGCTTGTGATGAAGGTACACTGCACACTAATCAGCGATTCAAGGACTAATCTAGAGAAAAACAGGCGTTTAGATTAATGGTTCACTAAGGAAAACTAAGTTAGACCTTTTAAAATTACATGTTGTCTTCGTCTCTTCGAGTCTTATCACAAAACGTTTTTTTTATGAAAAATGAAACCTTCTTCAAAGTTTTGTGATATTGTCACTTGACTCTTACCGTTTATAACTCCAAAATGTTGTTGTTACATGTGCGAAGGAATTTTAGCTCTGACCAGAAGGTCTTTAATAGACTTGTCCTTCCTGTAGGCGACAATTGCAGGTTCAAAATATATTTGACCAAGTCTATTGCTCTCAGTTATTATGTTTCATAAGAACCTTTCTTATGTTAGGCGTAGCTGGGTTCAAAGTCGCGGTGAAAGGCAAAACATTTTGTGGATGTTTTTGTTTTGTAGAGCCTCGTTTCGTGATGAAGTGATGAGAATTTTACTTCGGCTAAAATATTTTCGGCGAGTTCTCTCGCGAGTTAGAAATTATAGCTTTCATAACTCGAAAGTTTCTTTAACCTAGTTTGTTCTCCGTAAACGCAAAGGTTCTCCTTTTAATAGTAAAACCTTCTTAACACTGAGAGGGTGACTTGCAGAGAAGTGCATGTATATAAGAGTGTAGGAGTATCAGTTGTATGAGAGTCATCTCCTGGAATAAGTAATTGCTTTCCACTGATACACTCGATTTCTAACTCAAGCATTTTAATATAATTTTCAGATCATTGTTCCACGGTACTTGTGTTGAAGTTTCTCTACCCATTAACCATCGAGTTTTTGCTGTCACTGATATTGTTGTTGAGCCCGAAAGTCACTGAGAGTTACTTTCGTTAGAGATTGTTTAGCCTCTTATCATATCATATGACCAGTAAAATGTCCAGAAACGGTACTAGAATAACGTTCAATCTATTTGCTGAATCATGATATAGAATGAGAAACTTTTTCTTACCTCTAAGAAGGCTTTTTCCATTGCGCTGCCTCTCTTATCTGTCTCCGCATACTTCAACTGACGTGATGGTGACTGTATCTAAATGTCCTACTGGTGAAGAAGGAATTAAGGCGGATTTCATCTTTCAGCACCATTTATCCTGTTTGTCGGTTGCCACAAAAGATTAGCCCAGTACAGTTCTGAAATGTCCTAACTGGTGAGAACCACAGAGCCCAGTAATGCTTGAATCAAACCGTTTGAAGGAACATTGCCATCTTGCCAAGCGAGCTTTCAGTCTCGTGGTTTCGAGAAACTTGTTTACGTGAAATGGCGATCTTGCTCAATGTCTAAACAAAACTTGTCGCATCCTTTCAAACCTTCGCTTTCACTGGTAAAAGTGATCAAACCTAACGCGAAGTTGATACAGCTCAAACTGAACTTCTAAACGTCGGTTGAGAAATTTGAAAATGAAATTCTGCTAAGGTGCGCATGGACAAAGGAAACTACGTCGTTGATTTTGAATTCCATTATCAAATGTGTGAATTTCTCGCGCTTAGCGAGAGTAAAGTATGAAACCAGAGCATTTAAGTTTTCAATGCACATTTACATAACAGGCCACTGATTGCCTCTTAATTCCCTTGGCGTCAGTTTCTATTATACTTGTGCATTTTTGATCTCGCTTTGGCTACATCACATTACGATTTTCTCGCGCTTTAAAGCGCGGGAAAACGGGAGATGGAGCCGTGGCGCTGCCTCAAGTATTAGACTCGCATGGTCTAGCGAACGAAGATCCCAGATGTTTACACAACCTACCTATGCGCGATAAAAAATGTATTTAGTATTTTTACGAAAAAAAAGAGAATGGCTCTGTCCACGAGACTCCGCACGCCCGGGATACTCCTTACAGCATTTCTTTAGTTCGTTCTCTAAAGGTAAAGTTCCTCTCCTAGAAATTAAAAATCAAACTTATGAAAAATTAAGGCAAGGAGATAAAAAAGTAAAGCCTTTTAAGTGTCAAGGAGTTTGGCTTCTACCCCCCTCCTCCCCCAACCGGATGGGATACTAGTCTATTGCAGTGTACCACCAGCATTCTTTAAGGTAATTCCCTTGAAATTGTTCTACTATCAAACTTTTTTGAAACTTGGCGTAATGAACATTCATGGTATGAACATTATAAAAATGCAATAAAAAAATGGGGTCACCGTGCTTGTTTACGCGTCAGCAAGCTTTTAAAATGGGGTATTTTTACTGGTTGCGCGTTAAACGTTCGAATCACCTTCATACAGAATTAAATCTTGGTTACTTGAAAAGGACAAAGTTTTGTCTTGAAACTAAAGCTTCATTTATTGACATAAGCAGTATTGCTTCAATTAAGCCGTTTTTGATTGCCTGTTTGCGGGAATATTGCACTTTTTCGGACAGTTCCGTAGCTAACTTGAAGTCCTCGCCTTGGCCAAACATACACCCAGTTGGAAACTATTTTCCAAAAAAATTCATGTTCTACTATCAAACTTTTTTTCCTCTTCAAATATGTTTTTCATTAGACTGTTCTTAGCAAATACCTAAAAGAAAAATCGGGGGTCACCGTGCTCGTTTAAGAGAAAAGGAGAATTTATTCCGTTATCGAGCTTAGTTTGAGGGAAATCTCTCACGTTTTGCACGTGCACGCGCTCGTGTGCGCGCGCTGATGACGCGAAAATCGTGCGCAGTAGGGATGCGCAATGCAATACTAAGGAATTACCTTAAGAGTATTTCCATTCCCCTCTGAATGGGATGCTAGCCCACCCAAGGGTAACCCTGGCGTTAAAATTAATTGACACGTTCCCTTTGATACACCTGGACAGCCAGAGGAACATAACATAACATAACATAACATAACATAACATAACATAACATAACATAACATAACATAACATAACATAACATAACATAACATAACATAACATAACATAACATAACATAACATAACATAACATAACATAACATAACCTTTATTAACGTGTCGATATGTATTTAGCTCTAATCTAAGAGCTAATTGCCAGAGTAAAGTATTGTACCCTAGAACTCACATCACAATCCATAGGCTCGTCAATGGAGGAATGCTTTGCATTTTATGGGGATGAAGTGCATCTCTCGTCACACTTTTGCCGCGGCCCAAACCCCCATAGACTTGAAATTTTGTTATG
>JAHPZR010013803.1:0-11677 GCA_019787425.1 Platygyra sinensis
GTGCGCGTATTGCATTGATCATGCAACCTCGTTCCTGGGGTTTTCCCTTTTTCCTCCCATTTTCAAAGGCAAATTGTTGACAGTGGACAAGTGGAAAAACAGTTTAACCGGAAAAGCGTTTTGAACGTATTTAGCGTTTACCAACAGGCAATTGAACTGGTTGTAATGCTAATCGTATCTGATAGAATCTCAAGTTTTCTTTCCATACACGCGTGGGTTACATACTACTAGATGAGCGTGGCCGGGAGAGTCAACGTGCTTGTGAACTACCGTGTGGAGGGATTGTAGATCATGCCTACGCCTTACCCTACATGTGCTAGGCCTCTGTGTTTTTCTTTTGAACTGACGATGTTGTTACAATGATATTTTTTAGCTTCATGGTAATGGTCAAAGGTTTCTTTTAAATTTGCTATAGGCCCTTTGCAGGATCCGGTCACATGGTGCGGAATAAATTATGCTGGGATGCAAATGGCGCAGTGGGACTTTCAAAACAAAGGAAAGTCGAGCAGGACTGGTAAGAGTTCTTTTGTTTGGGAAGTCCCACTGCGTCATTTGCGTCCCAGCGTAATTTATTCCGTACCTTGTGACTGGATCCTGCAAAGGGCCTATTTAGTCAGACATCGCTTTCTTTGGTTCTGCTGTAAGCATCGTTCTCTGAAGAACACTTCAGGTCATTTTCTAAAAAAAATTACGAACACTGAAGGCGGTTTCTAACGGTAAGTGTGCTCGTCCCTGGAGCGCAATCGAGTGGTCCGGGCTTGAGCCCTGGCCAGGGACACTGTATTGTGTTCAAAGTGACTCTCTCCAACCAGGAGTCTAAATGAGTACCGGCGAATTGTTGGGGAAATCTAACAAATTGGGGGGAAGTGACTAGTGTCCCGTCCATAGGGAGTAGAAATCCTCCTAGCAGCTTCATGCTACGGAAAAGCTCTGGACACTATGAGCCAGTCGACTCCAAGGCTTCACTATTTTCTTTTTGAGGAGGCGATCGTAATATTTTTGTAGAGAAGGAGAGAGGAGGAGGAGGAAGATGCTTTGGAGGAAAAACCGTAATGGACAAATTCGCTGCAATGATTAATCTGCTTTAACAACTTAAAGATAGATGCTCTAACGTACTTGGTTTCTGACACTGCCCGCAGATGCAGCGCAGCCTCGCCTTCAGAAACTCATCACTCTGTAACATGTAAAAACATGTAATAGATCTCGCGAACAGCGAATTTTTTTGAAAAATAGTTGTCCATAAAGAAGCAGGTGACTTATTTATGATCCACTTATACGACATTTAAAAAATAATAATAATAGAATGAACTAATCCTCTTCCACACATCCCTTACCCACCCCTCAAAGACAAAAAAAAATCGGCGGTGGGGTTACGTGACATTTTCCTCGATGCCCAAATGTCAACTTCACAAAAACTTTTCATGAAAATATGTATCTAGAAATTACTCCCAGTAAATGGTTCAGGAATTGCTCCCTTATATTGTGGTGTACCAGTAAGGTGGATGGACGGCATTTGGGTATGTCTCTTGTTATTCTAAGGACAGTAGTTATAGCATGTAATGAATCATTATAAATATTGTGAATTTGATTGCGGTCGAACAATTTTGCCATATCATGTTTTCCATACACAATTATTTCTCGAGGGGGTTGTGTTAGAAAAGGCTTATCTTCAGTTTAACACACGCACTCTTTTGAGCATCAGCTAGAGTTAAGGTAGAAGTATATTGTCATTGTACATCGTCAAGTATTCCACCATAGGCACATACCGACTAACACGACGAACCGTATAAGATAGGCATAAAACGATGAACAGTTCACACGACTTCTTGTTCGCAATTAACTTCAGGTAGTTCAAACCTCTTTTGTGAACTGCTTTAGACTTGCACGGTCTTTCGTTTATTCCTTTATTGTATTAGATAAAATGTAGGGTTTTAAGAAGGCTGAGATAAAGGGAATTTGCGTTTGAAATGTTCGGCGCTAACTTGTCGATTGATTTGCATAAGCGCTCGCGAACTTCAGTTGATGATACTGCCTCAGTAGAGGAATTTGGAGCTTGAAATTTGACTCTCAGTCGATCACACTGGTAACTACAGTCAAAAGGATCTTTCCCAAGGCCTAATTTTTATAATCACACTGATTAATTTAGGTTGTTAACTCATCTCGTGAATAAAACATGTGCCATTTGAGCTGAGTATGTTACATAGATTTTCCAATTTCTCAGAGGGAAATACTGCAAGTTCGAGCATGAAACCTGTCATGGTATATGTTTAATAATGATATTTTAAGGCTGCAAAGTAAAATAATCAAAAAGTGAGGTACCAGATGCACTTTTATGCTGTTAAACATGACCTATATTTTGCCGCCATTTTTAACACGCTTGAGAGGTGTTTTTAAAATGGTTCGGTAGACCACTAGATAAACATATCTGAGATTCGTTTAAAAGGAAAAATAAATTAGAATGGTTGTTCCACGTTTGTGTGAAGTTTGAAGTTAATTGAATTTATTTTAAGACCTTAGCAGCGCTTCGCCCTCGCACCTTATTTTGGTCCTTTTATTTCACGAAAAACCGTACTTCGACCGCGCTTTCAAATTTTCGCGAATTTCTAAAAAATAAAAATTCGCTGGAATCTTTGAATATGATTTTTAGAATTAGGTCACCCAAAAGTATCTTTGGGAAAAATATGAGCGAATTGCCAAATAGGTCATTGACTGGCGTTTTTCAATCCTAACAGTCAGCCACTCTTAATTACTTGAAATTGCAGTCGCTAAAGGCCGTTGCAATTCTATAAATCCTATGCTAATACTATATTACCAATATCTATGCTAACCTGTTTGTTATGCACACAATGGTAATCAGCCGGTTCAAGATTCTTCTTCGCTTATATTTATATGTTGCATGCAGATTTAAATTGAACACTCATTTGATCACTTTACAGTTATATAACTCATCTTAAAACAAATGATGAACACATTTCAATAATTGTCAAAGACAGACAACAACAACAGTGATAGCAGAACATAACAGTCACGCTGTTCCAAAACACAAAAAGTCTGTATCTGTCATAACCGATCAGCTTTCTGTAGCTGGTTTACCCTGTCAATTCAAGTAGGAAAACTACCTCAAGGGAATTCCGTAGTTTGCTTATGTAAGGTTCCTGCAGGTAATTTACCTTAGGGAGAAATCGGTCACAAGTTTAAATTTTAGCTTCGTTGAGAATATTTTAATTATGTTATCACGGTGGAGTAACCAGTATTGATAAGCCATAATACACTTCTGTATTTTGACTAAGAACTGAAACAGTGACCGTGTGTAAACTTCACTTTACACCTCCTGGATAGAAGGGAGTTGCTTATACATTTATGGGGAGCCTCTACCCCGAAGTCCAAATCTTATTCTTTTATATGTTTATAATAGAAAATGTAATCTTTTGGTATAGCTCCTATAGAAAATGGCACCCCTTTCACATGCCTACAGTAGACACAATCTATCCCTTTTCTTTTACATTTGGAACTTGTAACTCCTAAAAGACTGATTGAATTATCTGTTTGGAGGCGCCTCAAGGTTAGTGCGCTCGACTCCAGAGAGAGCAGTCTGGTTTCGGGCCTTGGCCGGGGACATTGTGTTGTGTTCTTGGACAAGACACTTTACTCTCACAGTGCTTCTCTCCACCCAGGTGTATAAATAGGTACCGGCGAATTTAATGCTAGGGTAACCCTGCGATAGACTAGCATCCCAGCAATGGGGGATTAGAAATACTCCTAGTCGCTTCAGGCTACTGAAACAGGGATAAGCTCAGGCCTCAAGAGCCACTTGGTTCATATGCAGACTTTGCCCGGCTTTCTATCTTTTAATGTCTATCCAAGATATTTTGGCATTTTCTTTATCCTTTCTTTACTTCAATGTTTGGAATCTCTACCATATTGTTTTGCACTGTACCTCTAGCTGGATAAGGGTTCCCTTTTTCAGTTTTAAGAAGAGCCCCTACATACTTATAGTTATAGTTTAGTGTTGTCGAATGCCCCTGCCCCTCTGAGGCACTGATGCTCTCTAATTTGTTTTTCTTTCTTTTATTTTTCAGCGAGAAAAATCTTGCCCATAGCAGCTGTAGGACTGGCAGCTGGTACTGCAGCTGTGGTAGCCGCTCCATTAGTTCTTGGTGCTGTTGGCTTTACTGCTGGAGGTGTTGTTGCTGGTTCAATTGCAGCATCTATTCAATCAGCAGTTTATGGAGGCTCCGTGGCCTCTGGAAGTGTGTTTGCATTGCTACAGAGTGCAGGAGCTGCCGGTATTGGGGCAGCTGGAAATGCTGCCATTGGTGGGATCACTGCTGGGGTTACTGGAGGGTTTACGGCCTTAGGAAACCATATATTTGTATGTTTTAATTATAAATCGTGTGGCGTTTGTCTCCGTTTTTGGGACACGTTTTATTAATTTTTTTTATTAATTATTATTTTATTATTAGAGAATCCAGTTTTCATAATTTTGGCTATGAAAATATTTTCGCTGAGCGTAATTGTATTGTGTGCATGTCGTACTATTTTTATTTTAATATTTACCGTATATGCAAAGGAAACTGTGTTCAATCGGAAGAGTGCCACGAACATTCTTAAAATCATGCTTGCAAATCAATATGTAATATGTCTCTTCACCTGATTGGCAAATTGATATCAATTTTTCATGCGTTTGGAGCTAATTTTTCTCATATTATCGGAACCTAACCTGCACACTTAATTTTAACCAGATTATAGCGGTCAATTTGCCGAAAGTTTTAATATTCTTGTGTAAATGCGACATCTAGTTGTCTTCTTTTATAATAATTAGCCAATGACCGTGTGCGGGATTTGATAAGTATCCTACAATTTTGCATAGTCTTAGACACAAGCCATGTGATGGTGGAACTTTATAGAGAGGCTTAAGTTTTATTGTGGCGTTTCAGAGAAAAGACGTCTTAATTGGTCTTTTTAAATCTATGGGCCTACTGATAAAATATAGCCTTACTTTGAGCTTCAGTAATAAGGCAAACAGCCACAATATCGAGAGAACACGAGGAAAGCTTGTACATCACGAGCTGTTGGGCCTCTGTTTTCATCTGGAAAAGGACAATAACTTTGGACTTTATTGGGCTAAACGAAATTTCTCTGTTTACCGCCATAACAGTTCATAGATGTTTGGCCAAACAGCGCGCTAGCGGTAACTCGGGTATTTTGAAAATTAATTTGGTTTAATCAACTGGGTTGATAATGTGAATTGGTCACCGTTAAGAGATTCCGAATCTCTTTATGGTGGCCAATTCACATTGTCAACCCAGTTGATTAAACCAAATTAATTTTCAAAATACCCGAGTTACCGCTAGCGCGCTGTTTGGCCAAACATCTATGAACTGTTATGGCGGTAAACAGAGAAATTTCGTTTAGCCCAATAAAGTCCAAAGTTATTGTCCTTTTCCAGATGAAAACAGAGGCCCAACAGCTCGTGATGTACAAGCTTTCCTCGTGTTCTCTCGTTATTGTGGCTGTTTGCCTTATTACTGAAGCTCAAAGTAAGGCTATATTTTATCAGTAGGCCCATAGATTTAAAAAGACCAATTAAGACGTCTTTTCTCTGAAACGCCACAATAAAACTTAAGCCTCTCTATAAAGTTCCACCATCACATGGCTTGTGTCTAAGACTATGCAAAATTGTAGGATACTTATCAAATCCCGCACACGGTCATTGGCTAATTATTATAAAAGAAGACAACTAGATGTCGCATTTACACAAGAATATTAAAACTTTCGGCAAATTGACCGCTATAATCTGGTTAAAATTAAGTGTGCAGGTTAGGTTCCGATAATATGAGAAAAATTAGCTCCAAACGCATGAAAAATTGATATCAATTTGCCAATCAGGTGAAGAGACATATTACATATTGATTTGCAAGCATGATTTTAAGAATGTTCGTGGCACTCTTCCGATTGAACACAGTTTCCTTTGCATAAACTGTAAATATTAAAATAAAAATAGTATTACATGCACACAATACAATTACGCTCAGCGAAAATATTTTCATAGCCAAAATTATGAAAACTGGATTCTCTAATAATAAAATAATAATTAAAAAAATAAATTAATAAAACGTGTCCCAAAAACGGAGACAAACGCCACACGATTTATAATTAAAACATACAAATATATGGTTTCCTAAGGCCGTAAACCCTCCAGTAACCCCAGCAGTGATCCCACCAATGGCAGCATTTCCAGCTGCCCCAATACCGGCAGCTCCTGCACTCTGTAGCAATGCAAACACACTTCCAGAGGCCACGGAGCCTCCATAAACTGCTGATTGAATAGATGCTGCAATTGAACCAGCAGCAACACCTCCAGCAGTAAAGCCAACTGCACCAAGAACTAATGGAGCGGCTACCACAGCTGCAGTACCAGCTGCCAGTCCTACAGCTGCTATGGGCAAGATTTTTCTCGCTGAAAAATAAAAGAAAGAAAAACAAATTAGAGAGCATCAGTGCCTCAGAGGGGCAGGGGCATTCGACAACACTAAACTATAACTATAAGTATGTAGGGGCTCTTCTTAAAACTGAAAAAGGGAACCCTTATCCAGCTAGAGGTACAGTGCATATCAATATGGTAGAGATTCCAAACATTGAAGTAAAGAAAGGATAAAGAAAATGCCAAAATATCTTGGATAGACATTAAAAGATAGAAAGCCGGGCAAAGTCTGCATATGAACCAAGTGGCTCTTGAGGCCTGAGCTTATCCCTGTTTCAGTAGCCTGAAGCGACTAGGAGTATTTCTAATCCCCCATTGCTGGGATGCTAGTCTATCGCAGGGTTACCCTAGCATTAAATTCGCCGGTACCTATTTATACACCTGGGTGGAGAGAAGCACTGTGAGAGTAAAGTGTCTTGTCCAAGAACACAACACAGTGTCCCCGGCCAAGGCCCGAAACCAGACTGCTCTCTCTGGAGTCGAGCGCACTAACCTTGAGGCGCCTCCAAACAGATAATTCAATCAGTCTTTTAGGAGTTACGAGTTCCAAATGTAAAAGAAAAGGGATAGATTGTGTCTACTGTAGGCATGTGAAAGGGGTGCCATTTTCTATAGGAGCTATACCAAAAGATTACATTTTCTATTATAAACATATAAAAGAATAAGATTTGGACTTCGGGGTAGAGGCTCCCCATAAATGTATAAGCAACTCCCTTCTATCCAGGAGGTGTAAAGTGAAGTTTACACACGGTCACTGTTTCAGTTCTTAGTCAAAATACAGAAGTGTATTATGGCTTATCAATACTGGTTACTCCACCGTGATAACATAATTAAAATATTCTCAACGAAGCTAAAATTTAAACTTGTGACCGATTTCTCCCTAAGGTAAATTACCTGCAGGAACCTTACATAAGCAAACTACGGAATTCCCTTGAGGTAGTTTTCCTACTTGAATTGACAGGGTAAACCAGCTACAGAAAGCTGATCGGTTATGACAGATACAGACTTTTTGTGTTTTGGAACAGCGTGACTGTTATGTTCTGCTATCACTGTTGTTGTTGTCTGTCTTTGACAATTATTGAAATGTGTTCATCATTTGTTTTAAGATGAGTTATATAACTGTAAAGTGATCAAATGAGTGTTCAATTTAAATCTGCATGCAACATATAAATATAAGCGAAGAAGAATCTTGAACCGGCTGATTACCATTGTGTGCATAACAAACAGGTTAGCATAGATATTGGTAATATAGTATTAGCATAGGATTTATAGAATTGCAACGGCCTTTAGCGACTGCAATTTCAAGTAATTAAGAGTGGCTGACTGTTAGGATTGAGAAACGCCAGTCAATGACCTATTTGGCAATTCGCTCATATTTTGCCCAAAGATACTTTTGGGTGACCTAATTCTAAAAATCATATTCAAAGATTCCAGCGAATTTTTATTTTTTAGAAATTCGCGAAAATTTGAAAGCGCGGTCGAAGTACGGTTTTTCGTGTAATAAAAGGACCAAAATAAGGTGCGAGGGCGAAGCGCTGCTAAGGTCTTAAAATAAATTCAATTAACTTCAAACTTCACACAAGCGTGGAACAACCATTCTAATTTATTTTTCCTTTTAAACTAATCTCAGATATGTTTATCTAGTGGTCTACCGAACCATTTTAAAAACACCTCTCAAGCGTGTTAAAAATGGCGGCAAAATATAGGTCATGTTTAACAGCATAAAAGTGCATCTGGTACCTCACTTTTTGATTATTTTACTTTGCAGCCTTAAAATATCATTATTAAACATATACCATGGCAGGTTTCATGCTCGAACTTGCAGTATTTCCCTCTGAGAAATTGGAAAATCTATGTAACATACTCAGCTCAAATGGCACATGTTTTATTCACGAGATGAGTTAACAACCTAAATTAATCAGTGTGATTATAAAAATTAGGCCTTGGGAAAGATCCTTTTGACTGTAGTTACCAGTGTGATCGACTGAGAGTCAAATTTCAAGCTCCAAATTCCTCTACTGAGGCAGTATCATCAACTGAAGTTCGCGAGCGCTTATGCAAATCAATCGACAAGTTAGCGCCGAACATTTCAAACGCAAATTCCCTTTATCTCAGCCTTCTTAAAACCCTGCATTTTATCTAATACAATAAAGGAATAAACGAAAGACCGTGCAAGTCTAAAGCAGTTCACAAAAGAGGTTTGAACTACCTGAAGTTAATTGCGAACAAGAAGTCGTGTGAACTGTTCATCGTTTTATGCCTATCTTATACGGTTCGTCGTGTTAGTCGGTATGTGCCTATGGTGGAATACTTGACGATGTACAATGACAATATACTTCTACCTTAACTCTAGCTGATGCTCAAAAGAGTGCGTGTGTTAGACTGAAGATAAGCCTTTTCTAACACAACCCCCTCGAGAAATAATTGTGTATGGAAAACATGATATGGCAAAATTGTTCGACCGCAATCAAATTCACAATATTTATAATGATTCATTACATGCTATAACTACTGTCCTTAGAATAACAAGAGACATACCCAAATGCCGTCCATCCACCTTACTGGTACACCACAATATAAGGGAGCAATTCCTGAACCATTTACTGGGAGTAATTTCTAGATACATATTTTCATGAAAAGTTTTTGTGAAGTTGACATTTGGGCATCGAGGAAAATGTCACGCAACCCCACCGCCGATTTTTTTTTGTCTTTGAGGGGTGGGTAAGGGATGTGTGGAAGAGGATTAGTTCATTCTATTATTATTATTTTTTAAATGTCGTATAAGTGGATCATAAATAAGTCACCTGCTTCTTTATGGACAACTATTTTTCAAAAAAATTCGCTGTTCGCGAGATCTATTACATGTTTTTACATGTTACAGAGTGATGAGTTTCTGAAGGCGAGGCTGCGCTGCATCTGCGGGCAGTGTCAGAAACCAAGTACGTTAGAGCATCTATCTTTAAGTTGTTAACGCAGATTAATCATTGCAGCGAATTTGTCCATTACGGTTTTTCCTCCAAAGCATCTTCCTCCTCCTCCTCTCTCCTTCTCTACAAAAATATTACGATCGCCTCCTCAAAAAGAAAATAGTGAAGCTTTGGAGTCGACTGGCTCATAGTGTCCAGAGCTTTTCCGTAGCATGAAGCTGCTAGGAGGATTTCTACTCCCTATGGACGGGACACTAGTCACTTCCCCTCAATTTGTTAGATTTCCCCAACAATTCGCCGGTACTCATTTAGACTCCTGGGTGGAGAGAGTCACTTTGAACACAATACAGTGTCCCTGGCCAGGGCTCAAGCCCGGACCACTCGATTGCGCTCCAGGGACGAGCACACTTACCGTTAGAAACCGCTTTCAGTGTTCGTAATTTTTTTTAGAAAATGACCTGAAGTGTTCTTCAGAGAACGATGCTTACAGCAGAACCAAAGAAAGCGATGTCTGACTAAATAGGCCCTTTGCAGGATCCAGTCACAAGGTACGGAATAAATTACGCTGGGACGCAAATGAAGCAGTGGGACTTCCCAAACAAAAGAACTCTTACCAGTCCTGCTCGACTTTCCTTTGTTTTGAAAGTCCCACTGCGCCATTTGCATCCCAGCATAATTTATTCCGCACCATGTGACCGGATCCTGCAAAGGGCCTATAGCAAATTTAAAAGAAACCTTTGACCATTAGCATGAAGCTAAAAAATATCATTGTAACAACATCGTCAGTTCAAAAGAAAAACACAGAGGCCTAGTACATGTAGGGTAAAGCGTAGGCATGATCTACAATCCCTCCACACGGTAGTTCACAAGCACGTTGACTCTCCCGGCCACGGCCATCTAGTAGTATGTAACCCACGCGTGTATGGAAAGAAAACTTGAGATTCTATCAGATACGATTAGCATTACAACCAGTTCAATTGCCTGTTGGTAAACGCTAAATACGTTCAAAACGCTTTTCCGGTTAAACTGTTTTTCCACTTGTCCACTGTCAACAATTTGCCTTTGAAAATGGGAAGGAAAAAGGGAAAACCCCAGGAACGAGGTTGCATGATCAATGCAATACGCGCACCAACAGATAATTGACTCAGCGGAACTGAGCTAAACTGAAAATTATTTAGCTTGGTGATACTTCGGGAGTCATCTGCTGTTTCAATGTTGGCGTTACGAGACACCACATAGTCCTAGCCAGCATATCTGAAATTTCCGGGAGAATCCCCTCCCCCTGTAACTACAGCTAAAAGCCATTCAAGAACAAGAAAGAATTGTTCCTGGCTAGTGCAACTTTAAAAATCGCATTTCAATCTACTGTCACTGCCTTAAACTTTTAATCGGTTTATGTAAATTGTGAAATGTTGATCATTTGCGCAAGAGTAGTGAAAGCGTGACTGGGCTGGTCATACGGCTGTGTTACACTTTTACTGAGTCTTGAATATCAGCGACGCAGGACGGTTGCTGATATTTTAAAAACAGACACAAGTGGCCTGTTTCTTACAGCAGTAAGCTTGGGCTCTTTAATACAATGTGGAGTGGTATTGAGGGGAATCAACGGCTTTTAGGTACGTTTTCTGTAACATTAAATTAGTCACATTTTAAAACATTTTGTTTATTTGTTTGGGTCAGACCGTTTCACAGTTTTCACTTGTTTCCAATTTACATAGGTATGGGTCGCACTTGGGAAAAGTTTTCATCTTTGCCGGCGAAAAAACGGCAAAAATTTGAAACCGC
Source organism: Platygyra sinensis (assembly GCA_019787425.1). Lineage (NCBI taxonomy): Eukaryota > Metazoa > Cnidaria > Anthozoa > Scleractinia > Merulinidae > Platygyra > Platygyra sinensis. The sequence goes on from JAHPZR010013803.1 coordinate 11,197, forward strand.
AACCGGAAAGGAAAACTTTCAGAAAGAAACGGAGGGTCGCACTTGTGGGAGAAAATTGACAGTAACCAGATATTAGATACTGCGTTGTTTACCCATGTGTTTTCGAAAGACATGATATCGATCACAATCTAAACCGAAACAAGTAGGAGTCCCGTTGAAGGAGTGCTCATAGTTACGGTGATTCTTCTTCTCTTCGTTCAGCTTAACCTACAGCAGTTCGTTGTCTTTCCTTGTTGAACGAACCATGGGCAGACAAATGTTTGACGGTTTTAACAGTGGCCATGATCAGAGGAAGAAATCGACGTTGCCGAAGAATTCTTGCGTTAGGACTTTATCGCTTGGGTCATGGGAATTCATGTGTGAGCTTTGGGCCAAAAAAAAGCCAACTCTGTTCATGATTAAAGACCGCGAACTAGAATTGAACTTCCCGTGCGTATCGTTTTTCATGTAACGCTGACAAGCCTTGACAGTTACCTCTGTG
>JAHPZR010013805.1:0-17059 GCA_019787425.1 Platygyra sinensis
ATGTTCACTGGAATGCTCCTCCGGTAAACTGACGAAACTACTTGTTAGATGTTTTTAAAAATGCTCCTTGAAAACCGTTTTGTTTACGTTAACTTACCGTTTGAATGACTATACTGTTTGTGACATTCTGAAAGCTCATCTGCAGTCACGCTGTTACTCCACGCTGATTGGATGATGCTAAAGAATGCATCCAATCAGTGAAAAGATTTTAAAGTAAGTAATGGCAGACCAATAAGTAAGAAAATTTCAGTTAAAATAAACAGGTGTCTTTTTAAAATGAGAAGTTAAAACTTGGATCAGTTAGTGTTTAGTTAACATAGGTTTGAAATCCAAAGAAAAAAAAAATTGTTTTTTTGGTCATAGTGACACTTTGAGGAAGGGGACAGTACCTACTTTTGTTAGTGCATGCATGTGCTGGGGTTGACATTGATACAATCAAGTAATGCTACCAAATACATGACTATTATGAAAGCAAAATTTTCCTTTTGTGACCAAATCAAGTTCAGTGAAAACCAGAACAGCAGCATATTGCTAACCACTAGCTGTCCTGTTTATGTCTTTCAGCTGAAAAAATAGCTGTTATCTGTCAAAAATTGTACTGAAATCCAACTGTAAACATGTACCTGAAGATGACACAGTGTATGGGCATAACAAGTGCAAAATACGTAAATGTTTACAAAATGTAACAGGCACCGTTAAAGTTTTCAGAAAAGATAAATGATTTTAAAAAGTGTGTGGTTATTCCTACATGTACATTTATGTTATGAAATGGGTGTGGCAAGCCTATTCAACTTGTGATTGGTTTTTGGTTGTGAGGAAAAGGTATTGAGACTGTATTTTAGCTGAACCAGAGGAAGGCTGTCAGAGATGGTAGAAGTGCTGGTTGTGACAATTTTTGTTGTTAAAAGCATACCAAAAATCGTGTTTGTTACCATTTACAATGCAGTTTTAAGATCTTTATAAAGGTGTTTGCTTTTCTGTAAAGGCAAATTCTAAGGAAATCTTTCCGTCTTTTTTTCAGAATTTTTGTTGAGATTCAAGGCTAATTATCTTGAAAAATGCATGGTTACCCCTTTTCTTCTTTGTGGATTCCAATAGCCCTTACAAAGATCTACTTTTTCTGCATGATCCTAACTTGGCACAAAAACCTTTGTATTTAGTGTGCACTGTCTTAAACCAAAGTAGTCACTTAGTGTACTGATTAAGATGCAAGTAGTATACTCTGAGTATACTATCTCTAGGAATTACTTTCACTTCAGCTGCTTCCCGTGATAATTGTGACCTAGAAAGTGAAAACGGACACTAACGGTTTTCTAATGGGTGAAAATAAACGGATTGTAAACGGTTGGCAAACGGTTAACACAAGCGTTTAAATGGAAAACCAAAAGCGTTAAATGGTTTGACAAAATCCATAAACGGATCGAGGGAAACGTTAAACGGTTTAAGAAAAATCATAAACGGAATTCTGAAAACATTAAACGGATAAAGGGAAATGTAATCGGTAAAACGAAATCGTTAAATGGATAGCTCACAACGTTTCACGGTTGTAAATAATCAAACACTAGACAGCCGAAAATCACTGTTCGGAATCCTATTAAAAACCACTTTATTTGAAAAACGAGTGATCACAAGGAGTGAGTTAACTAAGAATGTCGCGCTTCATTTTTGCTCATGGATGTTACGTAACATCCATGAGTATAGAAGGCGATCGGATGGCACTCGATCACTCATTCACTCACTCACTCACTCACTCACTCACTCACTCACTCGATTCTGATTAATTTATTCATTAAAACCGGATTAAATCGTTTTCTCCTATCCCTCCCCTGCTTAGTATGGTTCTTGTCCTAGACACTTCGTGGTGTAGGTTCAGCAGGTTTTAGTGGGGTACTAGAAAGGCGAATTTTTTGTCCGACAACATGGAGTTCATACATATGGTGGTTAACGCGGCACGAAGATGGTTTTTGGTTCAATTCGTGGAGTTGTAAAATTGAAATTTGTCAAGCTAAGCAGCAGTAGCTGCGACAAATGGACATGCAAAGACTAGAAGGACGTGCGGCAGCATAGCGTATCGCAGCATGAGGATGGGCTTTCGTTCAATTTTAAAGAGGAGACCTTTCGTGGAGTGCTATAATTAAAAATTATAAAGCTAAGGAACATTAGCTTTGGCAATATGGAAAAGGCGACGATGTCACGACCGAAAAAATGCCTTGAAAAATGTTACCTGGAGGAGGAAACAATGCAAAGGCTAATGAATGGAATTTTTTGCGGGTGAAGGAGATTAAAGTGTATTGCTTATTGGAAACAGTCTGTTTCTCGCTATAGGTTAGTGTTTCTTGCCTTTCTCTTTACAGTTTTGGCCTTCATGCTACCCTTTCCTCGTTTATGCCTGCAAGGCAGGGAATATTTGTTAGGGATACACTTGGCCTAGCCTGAATTTCAGCCGTCTCCTCCTCTCGGTAAGTCTCGGGAGAGAGACGTCTGAAGGCACTGGGCGATAATGCTGTCCGGTGACGTCACTACCCGAAAACCTGGTAGTGGTTCTGATTGGTTGCCGTGTTAATTTATTTGCCCAACGCGAATAATTTGCATAATTTTATTGCCAAACTTCGTGCGTTCGCAGAAGAAAATCGCGAGCTAACGACACAAGAGTTAAAGCCGTTTCTGGTGTATGCTCGACATTTGGGGTTCAAAACCTCAATCCGCAACAGGAAAAGGCAGTTGCAGAATTTCTTAGAGGAAGCGATGTATTCGTAAACTTGCCTACGGGATATGGGAAGTCCATAATATATCATAGTCATCATATGGCTCCACTCGTCAGTAGCGATTGAACTTTCAAAGCAGCACAGCCATTTTCCAAACGAAAGTATAGTCGTATGCGAAATTTACCTGAAAAAAAGTCTGAAAACTTTCAGCAGTTCACTCGTAAAAATTGTCATTTTACTTTTGATATGTACGGCTAGCACACTAAATACAACCTTGGAATGGCATTAAACACTCCTTGAAATCCATAAATGAAGACGTTTGTTGGGTTTTTCAACGGCCATTCTCATGCATGAATGACCCTGGGAGCAAGCAAATCTGCACGCGAGCAAACAAATTATTCTGCACGTATTTTCTTGGGGCTACGGGCTGAACATATACTGAAACCTATAAAACTGATACCCTATTACCACAAAATTATAAGTTTCATTAGAAGTTTTGTTCAGTCGGTAGCCCCAGGAATACGTACAGAAATAATTTAGTTCGCCGCGTTGTAGATTTGCTTTCTCTCGGGGTCATTCATGCATGCGAATGGCCGTTGAGAAACCCAATCCGCCCGTCTTCAGTTACAAATTTCAAGAAACATTTAATTCCAGTTTATTTATAGTGAGCTAACCGAGCATACTGAAAGTAAAATGATAATTTTTACGAGTGGATCGACCGCTGCAAAGTTTAGCCTTTTAATTTTTTTTAAAAAATTTGCATACGGTCGATAAGGAGGCGGAGATGATTGACGTCACCAAAACTTAACGGTTTTGTCTAGACTTGTTTTTGCGCTAAAAGTCGCGTGTGAAATTTCATAAATTACCACATTTCACTCGTGACGTCACCGGACAGCATTATCGCCCAGTGCTTTCAGACGTCTCTCTCCCGAGACTTAGCGAGAGGAGGAGACGGCTGAAATTCAGGCTACACTTGGCCTTGTTTTAGGAAAGTGTTGCAAAGTTAGGCATAGCGTGACAAAGCCTTACAGTTACAAACAATTTCAGAATTAAGAAGATTGGTTACATATTACAGTCGGAAATATAACCTATGCATAACCACGGTAGCCACGGTAAATATCTCTACTACGTGTCGCTTGGAATATAGAAAACTTAGTTCGTGAGATCCGTTTTGAAAACATGTGGGAATATTAGTTTCTCACTCACTCTCCGAGGGGCACAGGGGTAGACTGATGCATTAGAGGGTGTAAAATATCAAGTCTTTATCAAAGCGGAGCGCGCCCGGGAGAAATTCCCGTGAATAGAAGGGTTGTTGTATTTTGCACGAACTATCTTTTAAATCCCACCAAACAACCTACTATACCCCATAACAATTTAAATTGATTTCACTCGATAAAGCTTCAAATATATTCATCGTACAGTTCATTAGGTAACTGTTGACATACTTAATACAGTTCTCCCCTTCGGCAGCATTACGTGAACTTTAGCGTAAATAATGCTGGTACGATATTTGTTTTGAAATCCAATGTGTTGTGGCAAATGATTTCATTGCTAATGTTGTAGCTCAGCGTTTGTTGAAACTTTAGACAAGATAGTTATTTTCGTAACCACGCCAAAGTAATATTATATCGTGTTTGGAGATATCTTTTTAGCGTGAGTATTTCTGTGCTATGCTCTAATGTGCAGAGAATGGCATGTTTTTGGCAAGATAAACGCATCACGTTTTAACCCGAGACAGTATGTTATTGTATTTAGCGCGAATTTCCGCTAAAAAGCAATACTGAGAATTGTTAGATCTTTTTCATAGGAGTAATATGCAAGTGGAGTTCTTTTTTATTTACTTGGTGAAATAAGGTGAAACAGAGATGTTTGGGAAGAACGTATGTGTTGTTGTGTTGTTTAACGATAACCAGATGTCGATGTAATTGTATGGGGGATAAGTTGTTAAGTGAATTTGTCATCATATGTCACAGGTGAAATCATGCGATTGTGAAACATGTAAGCTAAAGTTGACCTTTATGAAAGGGATAAGATTTGCTAGGGCTATCGAATGGTTTTCGCGAGAATGTGAGCGGTGCTTTTATTTTTGCGAGAAAGCTCTGTGACATAGTTTGTCTTGAGAGCAGCCGGAGCACTTCAGAAAGTACATGTAGAGATGGCGAGCAGCGAAAAGATTTTAAATTTTTCTTTAGCTGAAATTTTTTCTTTAATACAAAGAAAACGTTTTGCACCCATTCCAGTAGCTTAGAGCCAATTACGCCTTAATTGTTTGATGCCAAGTTACTTCAGGTGGCTTCACACAAGCTTCAGTGTTGATATCTAAAGCTTTGTAATTGGACATTGTGAACAGACCACGAGAAGATGGTAAATTGTTGTTTTTTTTTTGTTAAATTATTCTTATCAGTGCTGGCCTGATGGGCCGCTTGGCACATACACTCTTTTTTTATAATATATTTTATAAGAATATCGAGGCTAAAATTTGCGAAATTTTAAGAATAAAGCCGAGGCTGAGATTTTTGAAAAGGATAGATATAGTTTTGTGGGTTGAAACATCTGTAAATACAATACAATTTTCTTTTGTTTTTTTAACCGTATAAAACAACCCTTGCTGGTTAACAAGGTTTTTACTGCAGTGATTACACTTGATTCAGTGTCCTTGACATAGTTGAAACAAAATCGGGTACTTTCGTTTTCATCGTGCTATATCTAGTGTCGGCGTTTGACGTGACATTTAGACCTCACTGACAGCAACGAAAAGCGATGGAGCACATGTACAATGTAACGCAATACAGATCTTAATACCAAACACTTATAATTGATACCCCAATAAATTCTAAAACGGAAATGTCATAAGCTATAATTTAAGAATAATACAAGAATGTTTTCAGCCTAAAATCGGCAGAAAAATAAGAATATTCAGCCTGGGCCGGAGAAACAACATTCTTATACAACAAAAAAGAGTGTATGCAGACATTGACTTCCACCGTCTGAGTTTCCATTTGCAGAGCGAGTGCTTGTGCAAAACGTTTCCCGTGAAAATCATGAAAATCACTTGATTTTCATGCGAATGACTGTACAGGTGACATCATATTCTCATACCAATAGTTTCGCACATAGACTCGTTTTGCCACAGGGGCAAAAGTAAACTTGGGATTGGACTATTCATCCATGAGCTGCTCAGGGAGCCTTTGATTGAATTATGAAACTTCAAGAAGTTCTTGCAATGCAAAATCACGGAAGTTCGGGTCAACTTTTAAATCTTAATGATTCAGGGACAAGTTTTACCGCAGCAGCAGTGCAGATAACCAGTAAAATTACAAGCAAAATAACTCGACATGCGAAGCACACGCTTTGTTGATCTGTTAGCTTATGTGCTGTGTGCGACCGAGGATCATAATTCTTTCAAGTGTTGGTACATGGCAAAAGTATACTAACTCTTCTGATTATGCCGCAAAGAAATCACAAAAAGCATAATTATGTAAACAAGTTGTCTAGATTATAGTATTTTGCCAAAGGCCGACACAATGAACTGTTCACTTGTACAAAAACCTTTCACCGAGTATCCAGGGCCGTTGACCACGACCGCATCAAGTCACGATTAATTTACGACAACAAGATATATTGTACCACGCTGTTTTGATATTCAATGAAATGATCCTCCGTTAAACTGATGAAACTGCTTGTTAGATGATTAAATGCTCCTAGAAAATCGTTTTACGCTGACTTACTGTTTGTGACATTCTGAAAGCTCATCGGCAGTCACGCTGTTACTCCACGCTGATTGGATGATGCTAAAGAATGCATCCAATCAGTGAAAAGAAACAGCATGACTGTGTTGCTCCATCTGCTGGAGATGCTGGTCGCTTGGAAAGATGCATTTCTCGAAAATTATTTGGCGATTATTGCCAAACAGAAACGTTATCTTAGCGTTTGGTTGAGAGCTTCACACGAAAGGTACTTTTCTTTTAACTGAAAACTAGTAATGATAAAACATGAAAAATTGTTCGCTGCAAAGTTTTGCCCCAAAACGAATGCGAGATTCATCATAAACTGCAGTCAGCTGCTGCCACCTCGACCATACACACTGGAACTGAAAACTGATCTGCAGCTGGGTTCATTTTCTCTGCTCATTTTTCCATTCCTGTTGAGGAGCCATTAGAACAAAGAAATGATGTTTTTTGCTCAAGAAGTGAACTGATCCAAATGAAGGAATGTTTTGAATTCCGTCTTGGGAAGCGTTGAATTTTAATCGTGCGTGAGTCAACGTCGGTCTCGATAATTTTTAAAACACGGACTATTCAATCTTCCCGGTTAGTCAATTTAAATGTTTGCTTAAAGTGCATATGAAGTGAAAAATAATTTCTGCTTATTTGAAAGACCTTTCAAAATACAGAAGAATGGCTTTTTTCTTTTTGAAATATCTTTTTTCGTTTCAGAGATATTAACATTTTTCTATTATGCAAATTAGATCGGTGATGACGTCATATTGTTTGCAGCTAAAAATTGTAAAATACTGAATAAACAATATCTCTAGAAATATTAAGAATAGCTGACTCTTAGGATCGAGAAACGCCGGTCAACGACCCATTTGGCAAATCGCTCATATTTTGCCCAGAGATACCCTTAGGTGACCTAATTCTAAAAATCATATTTAAAGATTCCAGCAAATTTTTTTTTAGAAATTCGCGAAAATTTGAAAGCGCGGTCGAAGTGCGGTTTTTCCTGTAATAAAATGACCGAAATAAGGTGCGAGGACGAGGCACTGCTAAGGTCTTAAAATAAATTCAATTGACTTCAAACTTCACACAAATGTGGAACAACCATTCTAATTTATTTTTCTTTTTAAACTAATCTCAGGTATGTTTATCTAGTGGTTTTCCGAACCATTTTAAAAACACCTCTCAAGCGTGTTAAAAATGGCGGCACAATGTAGGTCATGTTTAACAGCATAAAAGTGCATCTGGTACCTCACTTTTCGATTATTTTACTTTACAGCCTTAAAATATCATTTTTAAACATATACCATGCCAGGTTTCATGCTCGAACTCGCAGTATTTCCCTTTGAGAAAAAAAAAATCTTTGTCAATGTGTTGGGCGCAAGTTACACAATATTTATACACGAACAAGGGACAAATCAATTTCAATGGCGAATATAAAAGGCTACCATTAATTTAAAATCCCGTCAATTCACTGCTATCATAGAAACATACTTTCTGCTACATAAAAACTGTTTTTAGACGTTTTAGAAACGCTTTAACTTTGTTTAATTTGGTGTTGCAGTCATGTCTAGTTTGTCATCCCGTGTGTTTCCGTAAGCACAATAATGGGTCAACTTGGAATGCTGTCAAGTTAGCATTACGGACGTTGAAAGCTAAGACTTAAAATTAATCGAATTGAAGCAATTTAGAATGGCGCCCTTACTGATTCTAATTTGGCAAACAGCCGATCTCGGTTCAAGCTCAAGAATTCAAGAGGTTAATCGAGCAATGTATTACCGGTAAAACAACAAAATCAAACCGAGGTCATCAGAAGCGTAAGTTAAAAGTTTGAAATAAATTATGCCTATGACATAGGTCGCACTCGACAAATCTTTGCCAGAATTTGTTTACTCTGTGGTGGAAATATGTTATCGTGGGCCTTTGCCTAGTGCGACCCCAGGTTTTTCCTTTTGGCGAAAACTTTGTGAAACAGCAAAAACATCAAAGACGCCGTAGTGCTTGGGTGGGCAGGCAATGGGAATCACAGAGGTAACTGTCAACGCTTGTCAGCGTTACATGAAAAATGATACGTACGGGAAGTTCAATTCTAGTTCGCGGTCTTTAATCATGAACAGAGTTGGCTTTTTTTTGGCCCAAGCGATAAAGTCCTAACGCAAGAATTCTTCGGCAACGTCGATTTCTTCCTCTGATCATGGCCGCTGTTAAAACCGTCAAACATTTGTCTGCCCATCGTTCGTTCAACAAGGAAAGACAACGAACTGCTGTAGGTTAAGCTGAACAAAGAGAAGAAGAATCACCGTAACTATGAGCACTCCTTCAACGGGACTCATACTTGTTTCGGTTTAGATTGTGATCGATATCATGTCTTTCAAAAACACATGGGTAAACAACGCGGTATCTAGTATCTGGTTACTGACAATTTTCTCCCACAAGTGCGACCCTCCGTTTCTTTCTGAAAGTTTTCCTTTCCGGTTGCGGTTTCAAATTTTTGCCGTTTTTTGGCCGGCAAAGATGAAAACTTTTCCCAAGTGCGACCCATACCTATGTAAATTGGAAACATGTGAAAACTGTGAAACGGTTTGACCCAAACAAACAAACAAAATGTTTTAAAATGTGACTAATTTAATGTTACAGAAAACATACCTAAAAGCCGTTGATTCCCCTCAATACCACTCCACATTGTATTAAAGGGCCCAAGCTTACTGCTGTAAGAAACAGGCCACTTGTGTCTGTTTTTAAAATATCAGCAACCGTCCTGCGTCGCTGATATTCGAGACTCAGTAAAAGTGTAACATAGCCGTATGACCAGCCCAGTCACGCTTTCACTACTCTTGCGCAAATGATCAACATTTCACAATTTACATAAACTGATTAAAAGTTTAAGGCAGTGACAGTAGATTGAAATGCGATTTTTAAAGTTGCACTAGCCAGGAACAATTCTTTCTTGTTCTTGAATGGCTTTTAGCTGTAGTTACAGGGGGGAGGAGATTCTCCCGGAAATTTCAGATATGCGGCTAGGACTATGTGGTCTGTCGTAACGCCAACATTGAAACAGCAGATGACTCCCGAAGTATCACCAAGCTAAATAATTTTCAGTTTAGCTCAGTTCCGCTGAGTCAATTACCTGTTGGTGCGCATATTGCATTGATCATGCAACCTCGTTCCTGGGGTTTTCCCTTTTTCCTCCCCATTTTCAAAGGCAAATTGTTGACAGTGGACAAGTGGAAAAACAGTTTAACCGGAAAAGCGTTTTGAACGTATTTAGCGTTTACCAACAGGCAATTGAACTGGTTGTAATGCTAATCGTATCTGATAGAATCTCAAGTTTTCTTTCCATACACACGTGGGTTACATACTACTAGATGGGCGTGACCGGGACAGTCAACTTGTTTGTGAACCACCGTGTGGAGGGATTGTAGATCATGCCTACGCTTTACCCTACATGTACTAGGCCTCTGTGTTTTTCTTTTGAACTGACGATGTTGTTACAATGATATTTTTTAGCTTCATGCTAATGGTCAAAGGTTTCTTTTAAATTTGCAATAGGCCCTTTGCAGGATCCGGTCACATGGTGCGGAATAAATTATGCTGGGATGCAAATGGCGCAGTGGGACTTTCAAAACAAAGGAAAGTCGGGCAGGACTGGTAAGAGTTCTTTTGTTTGGGAAGTCCCACTGCGTCATTTGCGTCCCAGCGTAATTTATTCCCTACCTTGTGACTGGATCCTGCAAAGGGCCTATTTAGTCAGACATCGCTTTCTTTGGTTCTGCTGTAAGCATCATTCTCTGAAGAACACTTCAGTTCATTTTCTAAAAAAATTACGAACACTGAAAGCGGTTTCTAACGGTAAGTGTGCTCGTCCCTGGAGCGCAATCGAGTGGTCCGGGCTTGAGCCCTGGCCAGGGACACTGGAGTAGAAATCCTCCTAGCAGCTTCATGCTACGGAAAAGCTCTGGACACTATGAGCCAGTCGACTCCAAGGCTTCACTATTTTCTCTTTGAGGAGGCGATCGTAATATTTTGGTAGAGAAGGAGAGAGGAGGAGGAGGAAGATGCTTTGGAGGAAAAACCGTAATGGACGAATTCGCTGCAACGATTAATCTGCGTTAACAACTTAAAGATAGATGCTCTAACGTACTTGGTTTCTGACACTGCCCGCAGATGTAGCGCAGCTTCGCCTTCAGAAACTCATCACTCTGTAACATGTAAAAGCATGTAATAGATCTCGCGAACAGCGCATTTTTTTGAAAAATAGTTGTCCATACAGAAGCAGGTGACTTATTTATGATCCACTTATACGACATTTAAAAAATAATAATAATAATAGAATGAACTAATCCTCTTCCACACATCCCTTACCCACCCCTCAAAGACAAAAAAAAATCGGCGGTGGGGTTGCGTGACATTTTCCTCGATGCCCAAATGTCAACTTCACAAAAACTTTTCATGAAAAATTATGTATCTAGAAATTACTCCCAGTAAATGGTTCAGGAATTGCTCCCTTATATTGTGGTGTACCAGTGAGGTGGATGGATGGCATTTGGGTATGTCTCTTGTTATTCTAAGGACAGTAGTTATAGCATGTAATGAATCATTATAATTATTGTGAATTTGATTGCGGTCGAACAATTTTGCCATATCATGTTTTCCATACACAATTATTTCTCGAGGGGTTGTGTTAGAAAAGGCTTATCTTCAGTCTAACACACGCACTCTTTTGAGCATCAGCTAGAGTTAAGGTAGAAGTATATTGTCATTGTACATCGTCAAGTATTCCACCATAGGCACATACCGACTAACACGACGAACCGTATAAGATAGGCATAAAACGATGAACAGTTCACACGACTTCTTGTTCGCAATTAACTTCAGGTAGTTCAAACCTCTTTTGTGAACTGCTTTAGACTTGCACGGTCTTTCGTTTATTCCTTTATTGTATTAGATAAAATGTAGGGTTTTAAGAAGGCTGAGATAAAGGGAATTTGCGTTTGAAATGTTCGGCGCTAACTTGTCGATTGATTTGCATAAGCGCTCGCGAACTTCAGTTGATGATACTGCCTCAGTAGAGGAATTTGGAGCTTGAAATTTGACTCTCAGTCGATCACACTGGTAACTACAGTCAAAAGGATCTTTCCCAAGGCCTAATTTTTATAATCACACTGATTAATTTAGGTTGTTAACTCATCTCGTGAATAAAACATGTGCCATTTGAGCTGAGTATGTTACATAGATTTTCCAATTTCTCAGAGGGAAATACTGCGAGTTCGAGCATGAAACCTGCCATGGTATATGTTTAATAATGATATTTTAAGGCTGCAAAGTAAAATGATCAAAAAGTGAGGTACCAGATGCACTTTTATGCTGTTAAACATGACCTATATTTTGCCGCCATTTTTAACACGCTTGAGAGGTGTTTTTAAAATGGTTCGGTAGACCACTAGATAAACATATCTGAGATTAGTTTACAAGGAAAAATAAATTAGAATGGTTGTTCCACATTTGTGTGAAGTTTGAAGTTAATTGAATTTATTTTAAGACCTTAGCAGCGCTTCGCCCTCGCACCTTATTTCGGTCCTTTTATTACACGAAAAACCGTACTTTGACCGCGCTTTCAAATTTTCGCGAATTTCTAAAAAATAAAAATTCGCTGGAATCTTTGAATATGATTTTTAGAATTAGGTCACCCAAAAGTATCTTTGGGCAAAATATGAGCGAATTGCCAAATAGGTCATTGACTGACGTTTCTCAATCCTAACAGTCAGCCACTCTTAAAGCAGTGTTCTTGAAACTTGGCACCATAAATGTGCATCACAAAAGAAACAAAATGACACCCTTAGCACTGTTGCCATGACAACAGTTTTGCCACTGGTGTTGTTTTAATAAAAACTGAAAATCCCAGTTTTTGTCTGAAAGCAAGATCCATCTACCCTACACAATCTATCATTGGGAGTTACGACAACATGGGAACTATGTATGTTCCATGTAGGACCCCTTCTCTCACTTAAGAGGTTGAAAATGGAGGATTCGTTTTTTCGACAAAAAGAGACTGGAGCCGAAAGAGTTGCTATGGCAACAGCACTAAGGGTGTCAGTTTGTTTCTTTTGTGATGGACAATTATGGTGCCAAGTTTCAAGAACAGTGCTTTTAATATTTCTAGAGATATTGTTTATTCAGTATTTTACAATTTTTAGCTGCAAACAATATGACGTCATCACTGATCTAATTTGCATAATAGAAAAACGTTAATATCTCTGAAACGAAAAAAGATATTTCAAAAAGAAAAACGCCATTCTTCTGTATTTTGGAAGGACTTTCAATTGTAAACATGCAATCGTGTTACGAGTCTGTTGAAATCACATCCCGTCAAATAGGACACCTCTGCTCCCTGCATGGAAACTAACCGTTTTTAGTGTTTTACCGTTAAACGGATGCTACATTCCCATAAACGGATGACAAAAGCGTTTAAACACTTTCCTCAGAACGTTAAACGGATAGAAGTTTAAAATAAACGGAAAAGAAAACCGTTCAAACGTTTTGCCCAAATCGTTAAATGATTACTAGATGTTTATAAACGGATAAGAAAAGCGTTTAAACGCTTTACATGATCCATTTTAAACGGATGCTTAACGGATAGTAAACGGTTTCTACCGTTCAACGGTAAAGCGTTAGTGTCCGTTTTCGCTTTCCAGGTCACAATTAACAATTTCGTTCCCTCAGAATCTCAATGTTTCCAGAGAGGAAGTTGGGGGAAACAAAAATTCTCTTTTCCCCAGGGACCAGTCATCAATTGATTTGTTACATAGTAAAACAAGTGGATCAAACCAGTGGAAAAATGTGCCAAGATTTTAGTGAAAACATCAGGCCACCTTCAACTGCACCCTGTGATCATGTGTAGCAGTGGTCAACAGTTTGTGGGTACCGTAACAGTGAACTGTTTCCTGCTTGATGTCATAGTTTTTGCAATGTTGCCCACTCATGGTGTTTGTAGTAAACAGTTTCATTGTTAGATGCTGTGTGACCATGAAGTAGCTGATGAATGGGTGTGCTGTAGTGGGAAAAATACCAGCTACAGTACTAACAGTATAATACTTTTTGTGTCTACTGTAGTATCACTGCATGCAGACACAATGATCAATGTAGGTAGTAAAATTAACAGTAACTACTTGCACTTCATACACTAGTGGGTTGATTGTCAAGCTACCCAAAAAGGGGGATGTTACTGTGTGGGGGCAACTGGCATGTGATAAGTCTGTTGTCAGTTACTAGTAAAGGTTTACAGTACCGCTCAAAGGTAAGTTACCACCATCTCGTGTGTCTCGTTTGAAACGAGACAAGTCTCGTTTCTCGCGAATGCACTGGAAGTACCAATACTTCGCTTTCGTCGATATTCAAACCGGTTTTGTGTATTATCATACAGATTTGCACGGTAGGCGTGATCTTCATTCTCATCAGTGATGCGTGTGTACCATGATTGTGTGTAGTGTTTTAAAAACTTCTTTTCACGTCTGCAAGCCGGCAACTTCTTGTGGCTTCTTGCAGTCGCTTGCTCTTGGATCCTACAACAGCACAAGAACTTCTTTGCAGTGGGAAGTTAGAAATGATAAAACTTCTGTGCGTTTAGAAGTTAAAACGAAAAGAACTTCTTTGCACTGACATCTCAGCACGTGAAGAATTGTATCAAGACAAGATGTAAAGGCACCAGGAACGGTCAAATTTCTCTAGCGCTGGCACTTGCTGTAAGAAGTATTGAAGACATAGTAACTATGATTAAAGTGACAAATCCTTGACAATTTAAACTCTCAAGCTGAATTGAGACATTGAACTTTTCATGAGCCGAACTTAATTCAAAGTTGGACCGATTCAAATTATGAAACGTAATCTGTAAATTCAGAAGGCTGAATGACCTTAGAAATGTTTCAAATGGATGATGGCAGCCGCTCGAACGGCCAAAAGTATTGAACGGATGTGATGAAACTTTTCTTTGAATGCTTTGATCAGCATGAGCTGCTGTTTACATGTTCTACAAATTATTTATATCCATCAAAATGTAAACAAATACAGCCAAAGACGTTGATTCTCACCCATACCGATGCACAAACAAATTGTTGACCTTCCAACGTATACGGCTACCATAACACAGAGGTCTTGGGGAGTTTCTTAATGATGTGATATATATTAAGTTCTAAGTGTAAGCCATAAAAAGGCTAGACCATGTTTAGTCATTCTTGGTGAAAATTTTCATTTGCGAATGATAGATCTCACTGACAGTGGGAAGATTTTGGTCACGTGCTAAGCAAGGTGTGAATGCAAGAGTGGCTCAAAATAACTTTACAGACTGAAACAGAGATAACGCCTTTGGCTTTTTGTTGGTTAAAAATTATTTTCAGCAGTTACAGTAACAAACACTTGCATACACTCAAGAACACAAGCTTTATGCTAAAATTAGCAATGTTTTTGCCGCGATGCTTTGTAAAACAAAGTTCATTTCCGTGAATTGAGTAATGGACTTGTCAACACGTGCCGCTAGACAGAACTTTCCCTTGCAAAAACTATGACTTGGTAGAAATGTCGCATCACATAAACCTTATTAGAAATTTCTGTCTTCAAAGATAAAGCATTTCAGTGTTAGGATGAACGCTTCATGTTATATAGAACCAGGGAAATTTTTAGTGTTTGTGTTGATGCTTTGGAAAAGAATAAAGTTCATTAAAGTGCCCATATCATCAAAATTTTTATTTTCTTATCTGATTCTACATATTACCCAATGAACTTCTGCGAAAGAAAAATGTGATTTGGATAAAATGCACTCTTTTTTAGAAGTTTTAAAATTGTTCAAATTTGCCGCCATTTGGGCCAGTCTTCCCCTGGTTTGGAGTGAGTTGTGACGTAGATTAAGGAACACGTGACTTCAGGCTTGCCTTATCTCGCTTGTTTTACCTCTGTAAATTTAGCTTCGCAGTCTATGCAAAATGCTCCTTTCCAGCATTTTGTATGAACTACTAAGTTTAATTTACAGAGGTAAAACAAGCGAGATATAGCAAGCCTGAAGTCACGTGTTCCTTAATCTACGTCACAAATCTGAACACGTCGGTGATGTGATCAGCGGCATGGGTAGACCGCAATAAAATAGGATTTTCAGGTTTTTAAAACTTCATAAAAAACTCGTTTTTTATCCAAATTGAAATTTTTTTTCGCCAAAGTTCATTGCATGGAATATAGGATCAGATGGGAAAATAAAAATTCTGAGGATATGGGCACTTTAAGGTTAGCAACTCGTGAATGCGTGCCACCAGACAAAACTTTCCCTGGCAGGGTTGTCAGTAAAATGTGTAACGGCGTAACGGGTAACGATGTTAAGGTGTAAAGAGAAACTGTGGTAACGGGATTTTTTTTTTCCTTTTAATTTGTTGTTGTTTACTTTGTTTGTCTGTTTGCCTTTTTATTTTTTCAAGTGAAAAACAAATCGTCGACGTCATTAATCATTACATTACCACCTTTTAGCCAAATTTACCGCAATCCAAAGGAACTTTCCTTGGGTGCAAGTTAATTTTAATAGCCTACTGGACATTGAATGTAAAGACTGTTTCTTATGCAATAATTAACCAATCATTTTAAACATGTAAATACACATACATACATAAATTCTTTTTTGAGTAGAACGTATTTCGTAGAGCGTTCAACTCAATCGATTGAGGAGCATTAACTATAACTTCACAGAAGTTCAGGTTTCACGAGTAATCATCCTTTTATTGCTACAAAACTGTTTCGTATGGTACAAGGACCACACTCATCAGGCAATTTTAACAACTGAACTGTTGAAATTGGAAAGCTGGCAGTTAAATACGAAAATTTGAACGGGTTGCTATAGTAAGTGCGTTACATTCAGACTATTTGAAACAATTCGGAGAGTTGCTAGGTAACAAAAACATAATATACAGTAAGAGGGATTATATGCTGAAACTTGTAGTTTTTAAAGTAATTTTAGCACTAGGTAATTTAGGTCTCCCCCATTTACGCTAGAGATTTTGACACGTTAATAAAGTTCTTATCTTATCTTACTTTCCCATGCTTCCGCGAGGTTGAAGGTATTAATTTTTGCTGCACGTTACAGTAACAAACTCATTCCAGTCTAAAACAACAGAAAACTCAACATGAGGCTCCGGGAAATATGCTTCTGTGAATTCCCCTTAGCCTTAGAAAACTGCAATCCTAATTCTTTTGATCCTCAGTTGTGTCATTCTCATTCTTGCCTTGTCACGCAATCCATGACAACTTCATGCCACTTTAAGTGTGTACCCCAAATTCTGGGGTCATTGAGCATTCATATATTCACGCTATTGTTCTTACTCATCACTTATTCATAACGATGTTCTGCCGACAACACGGCATGTTTCCGAAGAGCGCAAGCTCTTTGATGTTGGTGAGATATTTTTCTTTTGTTAACAGAGAAGAAATAAAACCCTAGGGACTACGATAATGTCTGCTTGATTGATTTTAAATTCATACCACCAAATGACCAGACACATTGGTCAATATTTATGCTCTCAGCGAAATTTTGGTTACAAGAATCGCGTTCAAGTGAACAATTTTTTGAAGGCCGTAAAGAGTAAAGGTCGAAAATTCTACATAATCGCC
>JAHPZR010013812.1:2500-16114 GCA_019787425.1 Platygyra sinensis
CCTAAAATTGGCGACCATCTTGGCGCATGGAGACGAAACTAGTGTTCGAAACCCCCCCGCCGCCCTCCCCACAAAAAAAAAACATTTTTTGGATATCACAGAGCTGTAAAGCAGTTAATAACAGTAGCCTTTAACATAAAGAGGTGGAGAGTTGTTCCTGACGCTTTTCAGTGGCTATCACTCATTTAAACAATAGCTACACTCATAAAGTAAGAAACTAAGACATAAAAACAAGAGAAAGAGGCTTTTGAAAATATTATCCTGAGTGCTGCTGCACGACTCGCAGCAACAACGCTTCGAGTCTTCGACTTGCTTCGCTTCGAGGAATCCAGATGCTTTGTGAGTTTCATGACGCGGACAAGATTGTGCTACAGTGACCTTGAGTCCGGTTGTATGGTTTTATTAAAGGAAGATATATTGGAGAAAATATTCGTCTAATTGAGGATGTGATGGAACACACAAAGCTGCTAATATACCTGGAATTTTAATATCACTGGATTTCAAAAAAGCTTTTGATTCATTAGAATGGGGATGTATAATGAATACACTAGACGTTTTCAATTTTGGGACCAGTATTAAACGTTGGATTAGCACTTTTTACACAGATATCGAAAGTACTGTTATAGACAATGGATTTTTAACAAATTGGTTTAAACCATCGAGAGGTGTAAGGCAGGGATGCCCTCTTTCTCCCTTCTTATTTATTCTATCAGCTGAACGGCTAGCAAACAAGATAGGACAAGGCCCAAAGATAGAAGGTATTAAAATCCTTGGAAACGAAATCAAATTAAGTCAATTCGCACATGACACAACTTTGTTTTGCGCAGATTTGGAAGCAGTTAAAGAAGCCTTGAAATTAGTCGATGAATTTGGCAGGTTGTCGGGGTTGATTTTAAACGTTAAGAAATCTAAAGCGATGTGGCCTGAGAAATGGGAAAAAAATAAAAGCAATCCTTCAAATCTAAAATGGATGCGTAGCCCGGTGCGTATATCAAGAGTTCATGTTTCGTATAACGAAAAGGAAAACAATGAATTAAACTTTCACCTTAAAATACGCAAGATGCAAACAAATTTAGATATATGGAAAACAAGAAATCTCACATTGTTTGGAAAAGTTATGATAATCAAGTCTCTAGGACTGTCACAATTAGTTTATTCAGCCTCGACGTTAAACGTTCCCAAGGATATCACATCAATTTTAAAGGTAAAACTATTTAGTTTTCCATGGAACAACAAAAAAGATAAGTTTAAAAGGGAGGGACTTTACCAAGATATCCATAAGGGCGGATTGCGTATGGTCCCGGGAGGGGGGTACTCCCTACAATGGCCTATACGGGGAGGCTCCGCCCGAAAGGGGTACCTTTTTCAGGCTTCAGGTATATAAAAGGGTTGGGATTTCACAAGTTGAGGTATATTAAAGGGTAGGGAAATCGGTCATTTAGGCATTTAAAAGGGCTTTTAATTATAATATTTCGAATAGACGCCCTGTACGGCTGTATCAGTTTATTTATTAACCACTACATGAAATTGAGAACAAGACTTCCTAAAGAAGGTATGTGAAAGGGGTACCTTTTTTCAATAAAAGGTATATAAAAGAGGTACCGTTTCTGCCAAAATGGTATATAAAAGGGTAAGGGGTTGGACCTCGGGGCGGTGCCTCCCCGTATTAAACTTTGTTGAGTAGCCCCCCGGTCGTATGGTAAACACAGAAATAATGTTCAAAGCTCTAAAAGTGGCCTGGATCCCTTGACTCTTGTCGCCAGGAAATCCAAAATGGAAAACAGTCCCAGATTACTATCTAAAAGGAGTAGGGGATCTCAACTTTTTATTGAGATGCAATTATGACGAAAAATATCTACCCTCATTGCCGGAGTTCTATAGAAATATTCTAAGATACTTTAGAGAATTAAAAACTCTATATAATCATAATCAAGACCAAAACATAATTCTATACAATAACAAAGATATACTCATCGGAGACAAATCCTTTTTTATTAGGGAATGGTATCAAAATCGCATCCTGTCAATCCAAGACCTTCTAACAACGACAGGTCAACTAATGTCGTATCAAGACTTCTTGAACAATTACCACTGTAAAAGACTAATTTTCTTCGTTATTATCAGGTCATTAGTGCCATCCCGAAACACCTGCTAACTATAGCAAGTAATGGGGCTCCAATTAAAAAAGAACTTTATCTTAACAATACCTTTAACTTTCAACTTGACGAATCTACACAAATGGACCTGACTGAAATTCGAACTAGTGATTTTTAAAAATTGTTCAACACCAAAATACGCACAGCAGAACATAAGGGCCCCCAAAAATGGAAAAACGTTTCGCCTCCCGCAAAACGCTTTGTAAAGAGCCCAAGCTCAAAGAATTTCAATTTAAATTTATGCACCGAATTATTGTTACAAAAAGATAACTTTTTCGTTATGGTATTGAGCCAGATGAGGACTGTATATATTGTGGCGAAAGGACTCCATTGACCATACTTTTAGTGAATGTCCTTTTTGTAAAAAAATTCTCACATGAGGTCATCAGTTGGTTCAATGTAACGAACAAAACTCACTTCAATCCGTCCGTGGAAGAGAAACTGTTCGGTGTTACATCCGAACAATTTGAAAAAAATTTAACGAATAAATTTAACTACACAATGCTTTTCATGAAATACTACATCTACACTAACAAACTACTTACTAGTTCAATCTTACTTCGAACATATTGAAGCATAAATGATACGAGAAACAAAGATGTCTCCTCCACCTTCCTGTTTTCCCACAATTTTCATTATAATTAAAGTAACTCCTGATTATTAAATGTATGAAGTATTAAATGTATTAATGTATATAGGATGTAGCATAAGTGTTCTTTGTACTATGTAGCAATTCAACTCCCAGATACTTGCATTTGGAAACAGAATTCCAACCGAAAGGAATAAAACTAAGCATAAGACCCCAAGTAAGCATTGCGGACCTATTTTTTACTTTACCTCGTGTGAAGCCGATTACAGATCACTATATTTATATTGATCCAACGTATACCAGCAGGATCATCGTTCCGGTTGCTTGCTTAAACATTTTTTAATTGAAACGGAAATTAAATTGAACTGCTTTTTGTACCAAAAACAGATTTCTTGTTAAGACTATTCCCACGCTATTTGCGTTAATTGCACTACAGCCAGATTGCACCGGTTATTCGAGTTGCGCAAGCTCCAGTCCAAACGTGTGCAAAAATTCCTATTTTTTCCGTTTTTCCTCTTTTTTGTTATAATTTTTCCTCGCTTTATCCAGATGCATTTCGTTTCTGGACTTACTTTTACTATATTTTTTTTTCTAAGCGTACATCATGTGGAATAAAATTTCGCGACATGAAAGCCTCCCAAATCCTTCTAACAAAACAATGGCCTGATATAGGTTGCCTTTGGTGGCCCGCGGAGAAGTCTCGGTTTACCCGCTTACAGCTGTTTCGAGAAGGTTGTCTTGCAAACGGGAAAAGCTTACGCGACAATGTCGAAAGTTGTTATGGTGGTTTCTAGGGTTGCTTGATTGACCGCGTGGTTGAAGGAAAGAGCACAAACACACCAATTTCTACTTTCTCGTTCCGTATTCGCTGAATCACCTTGAACCTCTATACCAAACTCGTACTACCCATAATGCCAATCGGCATTGTCGCGTACCGCGCTTTTACACTTTTGTGGGACAACCGTTGTCGAAACAGCTGTACACAACGAGAGCTACAAGCAGAAAATAACCCGGGCTCCGCCTTAGCCTGGGTAGGCCGTCTCGGTTTACAAAATCGAGCCACGCCTGCGAGACTCAGGGTCAGTTTGTTGGGCGGAATGAAGTAAACGCTGCAAAACTCGAACCATGTGATGAGATGCGTGACGGACGCATACTGACCGGCGTGACCGAGATTATTTTTGTTGGCGAGGGACTGGGTTTGTTATGAATCGACTTCCGATTCTACCGATCAGCTGAGCAAATCAAATCATGGCGGCAAGAGAGGATGATATTGCAGAAGATGAAATGGATAACCAGACAAGCGACCAAACAGGACAAAAGTCGGCAGGACAGGTTAGTAATTCAGAAAATAAAGTTCACACATTTTCTAATTCAAAACTTCAAAACGTTTTTAAAATCAAGGCGAAGAGAAGTTTCCCCGACGCCCCAATACTAAATTGTCAGACTAAACTACAAAATGGCTGAATAATCTATTGTAACCGAGATATTGTTAAAGATATAATATTCTAATCGACTTGAAGCTTGTTTTGTTTTAGTGTCTTGTGAATTCTATTTGACTCAATCCCTGATAACTTTGAATACTACCCAGGAGTATGGTAAATAAAACGTGTTTCAAATTCATTGTTTGGGTTTAGCTCGGACAACAGGTCACTTTCACTACATTAAAATTCAGCGTGATCACAAACGAAAGAAAGGAATTCAACAGTTTCACTTTCTTACCTTTCCTTGTGACCTTCAGGTATCGCAAGGAAGCTGTGTTTTGATATATAACTTGAAAGCACATGTGTAACCTACTACTACAGAAGTTGTGAGCTTATTTAACTGAGAAAAAGTTTATTCAGCTACCAACTAGGTCCATCATATATCTTTATTTATAAAATATAATCCATGAAATATTTTTGCTGACCTGCGATGTGTCTAAACACATCACATGCCCGAATGTGCCCCAGCTAAAACTGGAGAATGTCCTAGAATATTCCCCAATTTTCAAAACTGCGTATGTTGCGAAAACTATTTGAAGGATAATAAACACAATATAGCCTCCAGACCATTTGGTGCAATAATATGTACAGATATTTGCTCTTGGACATTATATGTTCCTTCAAGCTTCTCATAATAGATAATGTCCAAGAACAAATATCCATGCATACTTTCGTACAGAATGGAGGCTAATTTCTTCAGTTTGTAAACTATATGGAGCTCTTCCTTTGGCATTTTGATGAATAGACTAACAACACAATTATCAGAGTAATCTAACACTAGGCACAAGTTGTATTCCTTGAATAACTCTGACCAAAGTTGGATCAACTGGGTAAAATTAGCGCAAACAGAGGTCAGTAATACATATTGATAAATCAGAGTTTCTCAGTGTGTCCAAGTTAAATAATGATTGTTTTTGGCTATAGAAGAAAGAAAGTCAAACATGACACTATGCTTTAAGGGGACGGAAGCCTTCATCCACTTCATGACTGCCAGCTTTTCAATCCACATTCTCCCAAAACCCAAAAGTTTGAAATAGATCATAGATGGAGAATGTTTGTAGTAGGAGGCACAGAGTATTTTCAGAGCTTAGCTTCCAAATAATCAAAGATGAAGGGACCTATTGTTTGGGATTTTATCAGGCACACATGAAGCATTTACTTAATGTCAAAATTATCATCTTTAAGAAATGTGCACAACTAAAACCATAACAGAAGTTAATTATGCAATGCATTTGGGTAGCCACAGTGAGAAAGGCATTTTTAACCAATTAACAGATTATGTATATAGGTATGTTTATATTGTTAGCTGCATTGTCACTGAAAACGAAGTCCCACCAGCAGGGGAGTATCAATAAAGTATTGTGTTGTGTTGTGTTGTGTTGTGTTGTGTTGTGTTGTGTTGTGTTGTGTTGTGTTGTGTTGTGTTGTGTTGTGTTGTGTTGTGTGGTGTGGTGTTGTATTGTATTGTATTGTATATAGAGGATATTACACGGTGGCGCGAAGATATGAATTTTATTTTCGAGTGGCAAAACAATATTTTACGAACGAGCGCAGCGTGTGAGTAAAATATTGTTTTTGCACGAGAAAAATGGCTACCGGGATCTCGCCGGGATCCCGCCAAGATTCCCGGCGCTCACCGGGATCTCGCCGGGATCCCGCAGAGGTGGCCCGTTTTCCCGGCGGGATCCCTCCCGGGAAAAATTCCCGTCGCGCATCTCGGCAAGAATCCCGCCGAGAAATCTGTACTCGCCGAGATCCCGCCAAGAAAAAAACTCTTCTCCAGGAACCCGGCGAGAATCCTGCCGGGAAGCAAAACCTTGATAGCATTCGCGCCGAGAACTTAATTCTCGCCGAGTAAAAATTCTTCCATAGAAATTCCCGCCGAGAAGTTGTACATTCTTGTTGCTGAAACGCAAATCCCGGCGAGGGTGCGTTGAACCTGATCTTGAGATTTGACCCTGGAAGTAAGTGCCGCTCTAAAACTATCGTAAGTCACATCTAGTTTAAGTTTTAAAAGTTATTAGGACTCAATCTTACGATTGCGTATGTCGAAAACAAGCCGTAAAGACGATTTTATCTAGCATGCCGATCGCGTCTAGACAAACATTAAGTGGCGACGACTAGCCGCGTGCTCTGAATCGTGCTAGTTTCCGTAGTTTATAGAGGAAAGATAAGATCTTTGTTGACTTTCGTATGTAGCTGCTTTGTTTTGAGATTTCTGCAGGATTTTAATTCAAAACTTAGAAGTCCATAGATAGGATTACCTCTCTGGTCTCAGGATTCCAGTGACCATCACTCAGCGATTATCTTCCGATAGCAAACTCCGAAAATTTTCTGTAATATCAACACTCACTTGGCTTTGAAAGGTCTTAAAAATTTTCTTTGTGACAGCATTCGGCAAATCTCTTTGGTAAAGATCCTCCCGCAGGCCACACAAATAACAAACTTGCCGCGGGAATCTTCCCGCCAAGGTCGTTAACCCGGCAATACGATTGGCTGACTAAAATCACGTGGGACAAAAAAATACATGCCTTGGCGAGTTGGAGAGAAAACACTTGGGAAAATTTGAGTACCTCTCCGAGTGCTGCTAAAAAATCCACCTCAGAAAAGTGCTGAAAAATTGTTTATTTCCCTGGTTTGTTTACTTCGAAGATTCAATAAGGACCTTTCTGCAGGGAAAAGGTATTTTGTTGAAGTTGTTTTAAGCTGCGTGTCAGCTCTGTGAGCGTCAAACCGTGGAGTTGTTCAGTTTGTTGTGCGAGGAATTTCAGGAAGACTTCTTCAAGCTAGCCTCCATGAAACTGTGTGCATATATGCTGAACAATTTTAACAGACTCCAAGATCCGATCTTCGGATGAAGATAAATTTTTTTAATGAAAGCCATTCACTCTGGGGTGAAGTTGTTCTTGCTACTGCTTTGTAGGCGATGAATATCGGACTAAGCTTTGACTTGACAAAGCTTGTGAAATGTCATTGATGAAAACTACGGACGGTATTTTGCATCTTCACGGCTCCAATTGATTAAGTTTGGTAGATCATTGGTAGATCATTGATTAAAAGGTCAGTTTCTCTTTCGTTGTTAATCCAGTAATGATTCTTTAACTAAAAATTTTATTACATGTAGATTGTCAAAAAGTGTTAAGTACAAGAATATTCACATTCGCATTTCTTTCCGCGTTAAGTGTCTTATTTCAATTTGTGTACACGAGCTTAGGTGTTCTATCTTTTTGCGAACCAAACAACTGTGGCTAAATGCTCAATTTTCTGTTGGCTAATTAAATTAAATCGTGTTGTTTTGAGTAGAGTCGTTTATCAGTTTGTTTTTCTCGCTATCCAGCTGTTTTTAAACTTTAAACTTTGTACCATGAATTTTACCAGAATTTCTTGACCTTAAATCGTTGCCACCATTTTTCGATGTCACTGACATTTTTTAAAACATATTTATTAAAGTAGTATTAAATTAACCGCTGCACAGCTATGTGCACGTGTTTATTTAATTAAGCTTTAGCTTACTTTTGTCTGTATTTTAACTAATCTCAAGGACGTTAACATTGGGCTCGATCCAAAAGAAATTCGTGGTAGCATGTCTAACTCCCGCAGTGAATCTCACCAAGAATCTCGCTTCCTGCCGCCAATCTTGGCGAGATTCCCGGCAAGATCGCGCCGAGATTTTTGCCACCGTGAATTTGCTTCTCGGCGAGAATCTTGGCGAGATTCGCGGTAGGATTCCAGCGAGATTTTGGCCGCCGGGACTTTTGCTTCCCGGCGAGAATCTTGGCGAGCTTCGCGGCAGGATCACGCCGAGATTTTGGCCGCCGGGATTTTTGCTTCTTGGCGAGAATCTTGGCGAGATTCGCGGCAGGATCACGCCGAGATTTTGGCCGCCGGGATTTTTGCTTCTCGGCAAGAATCTTGGCGAGATTCGCGGCACGATCCCGGCTAGATTTTGGCCGCCGGGAATTTCGCTTCTCGGCGAGAATCTTGCCGGGATCCCGGCAAGATTCCCGCCGGGAAGAAAAATCCCGGCGGCCAAAATCTCGCCGGGATCCCGGCGGGAGATCGCGGCGGGATCCCGCCAAGATCCCGGTCCTAATTTTACAAGGGTTCAAGCCGCCGTGTAATGTTCTTTTTATTATATAGACATGCTGATGACGGCGTTTTTGATGATTTTCCGAAGATTTCCGACCATCTTCCGAAGATTTCCGAAGATTTTCCAAAATTGTTCCAAAGGCCAGACGAACGTTCCCGAACATTTTCCGAAGATTTCCGAAGATTTCCGAAGATTTCCGAAGATTGCTGAAGACTTTCGAGGAAGACCCGAAGATGTTTCGATCATACACCAACGAATTTAAGTACAATTTAAGAGACAAACAAAAGCAAAAGGCGGGAATCGTGACGTCATTGAACGATACGACACTCAACAAAGGTCACAGACATACGGAAAATACGCCACTCGGGTCCCGGATGAAGTGGCATATGGAATCTACGAGTGGTTTAGTTCCCAGTAAAACACTCCTGTCTATATAATAATGTATTGTATTGTATGTAGTCTTACATGAAGTATAAACTGCTGACCTTCAGTGAGCTGAGAGTAGCTTGCTCATTTGTTTCTAATGTTTCAGGCAAATTTAAAATGGTTTTTAACACTGAGTGGTACTTAATGATTAAAAGTATACAAAACTTATGAAACTTTAAGGACGGTGCCTACTAATTCAAAGGTATTTTTGCGCGGTTCACTGAATATGCGGGAAAAGCATATCATAACGAGTGCTATTGAAATCCGAAAAGAAAATTGGGGGTTACCACGTATTTTTCGAAGATAATTAATCAGCAATATTTGTAAAAAGCTTTAAAATACAAAGCAATGTATGGCGTTTTTTTCCCAATTGAAGCTTAATTACCTCTGAAAAATGCGTGGTTACCCCCAATTTTCTTTTTGGATACCAAGAGCATTTGCTAAGTTCTACTTTCTCCGCATAGTTTTGAACCGCGCAAAAATATCCCTGTATTATAAGCACCACCCATAGGAAATCCGAGTATCTCGAGATGCGCCAGACCGTATGCGCAATAACAATAGTAGGCACCGTCCTTAAAACTCTCTTACATTTACTCTTTTTTACTTGAAAAGTTACAGTTATCACATGATCTCACATGAGTACCTGGCACACTCAGGACTGCATGTATTAGACAGTGGCTTTTTTATTAATAGCTTTGCTAATACATTTAACTGTAGTATATTCCTCTCTTGTGAAAACATGGCAAACAGTACCACATTGATGTTGTTTAATCATACCTACCCATGGGTGCATTCCTTTGGGGTGTTCTGGATCATGGTCATTGATCCATGATCATTCAAATTCAAAGGAGCTGATGAATCTGTGACCACGATTTGTTGTGCCATGTCATCGATCTATTGGTGTTCTTGGATCACTCAGGATCCTGATCCAGGTCACCCCGAAAGAATGCATTAACATTTTACGTTCTCATATGTGCCTGTTTTTGAAAGCCATGAATGACATTTGGAAAATCAAACAATGTTCAGGGTTACTTAACCCGGAATGACTATGTCCAGAATAACCCTTCAAAACAACAGCACTGTTATCAATGGTGTCCTGTTGGCTAAAAACTAAAAATGAAAACCTTCAAGGACTACAACCTTACAAATAAAAATCATCCAACACATTCATAAATGGTGGGAGAGCAGCATTGGCCTCATGGTTTAAGTGTGCATGTCTCTGAGTGAGTTCAGTCCAGGCTGCAGCCCTACTTGGAATATTGCTTTGTGCTCTTAAGCAAAACACTTTACTCTCACAATTTATTGCCCGGCTCTCCACCCTGGTGTATACATGAGTAGCGGTGAAACTAATGCTGGGGGTAGTCCCTGCAACAGACTAGCATCCCATCCAAAAGGGAGTAGAAATACTACTACTTTTTAGAAAAAAATAGGAATACTCCTAATATTGTTTCATGGTATTGAAGCCAGTATAGCTCCAACCTGCTAGGTCACTCGGCTCATATGCAGACTTTACCTTTTTTACATTCCTAAATTATTTAAGACCCCTGATTTTAAACTCCTGATGAAAACTCTACTCGGATCACCAGGAAATTACTGGACTGCTATTCATTAATTGTCACATGGCAAAAGACATTATTTTTTATGATCATGTAGTTGAATGCTAAGTTGAACTAGACATATAATTGAAAATTTGTCTTATCAAGAACCAAGATGTACGAATATCTCTTATATTGTAGGCAGGCCCTCATCAATTAGTAGTATATATAGTAATACATGCAGATTATTGCAGCATTTTCAGCTACAACCCATCATGTTGAAACAATAACATTGACCTAGACTTGCTCTTAGTGTTTATATAGGGTTTTTTAAAGTTGATTGCAATCAGTGGGAAGATTTTAGGGATTAAGGTATGAATGATGGGATAATGCATTGAGTGAACAAAAGCAAAAATAAGGAAAAACGGAAAAAATAGGAATTTTTGCACACGTTTGGACTGGAGCTTGCGCAACTCGAATAACCGGTGCAATCTGGCTGTAGTGCAATTAACGCAAATAGCGTGGGAATAGTCTTAACAAGAAATCTGTTTTTGGTACAAAAAGCAGTTCAATTAATTTCCGTTTCAATTAAAAAATGTTTAAGCAAGCAACCGGAACGATGATCCTGCTGGTATACGTTGGATCAATAAATATAGTGATCTGTATTCGCTTCACACGAGGTAAAGTAAAAAATAGGTCCGCAATGCTTACTTGGGGTCTTATGCTTAGTTTTATTCCTTTCGGTTGGAATTCTGTTTCCAAATGCAAGTATCTGGGAGTTGAATTGCTACATAGTACAAAGAACACTTATGCTACATCCTATATACATTAATACATTTAATACTTCATACATTTAATAATCAGGAGTTACTTTAATTATAATGAAAATTGTGGGAAAACAGGAAGGTGGAGGAGACATCTTTGTTTCTCGTATCATTTATGCTTCAATATGTTCGAAGTAAGATTGAACTAGTAAGTAGTTTGTTAGTGTAGATGTAGTATTTCATGAAAAGCATTGTGTAGTTAAATTTATTCGTTAAATTTTTTTCAAATTGTTCGGATGTAACACCGAACAGTTTCTCTTCCACGGACGGATTGAAGTGAGTTTTGTTCGTTACATTGAACCAACTGATGACCTCATGTGAGAATTTTTTTACAAAAAGGACATTCACTAAAAGTATGGTCAATGGAGTCCTTTCGCCACAATATATACAGTCCTCATCTGGCTCAATACCATAACGAAAAAGTTCTCTTTTTGTAACAATAATTCGGTGCATAAATTTAAATTGAAATTCTTTGAGCTTGGGCTCTTTACAAGGCGTTTTGCGGGAGGCGAAACGTTTTTTCCATTTTTGGGGGCCCTTATGTTCTGCTGTGTGTATTTTGGTGTTGAACAATTTGTAAAAATCACTAGTTCGAATTTCAGTCAGGTCCATTTGTGTAGATTCGTCAAGTTGAAAGTTAAAGGTATTGTTAAGATAAAGTTCTTTTTTAATTGGAGCCCCATTACTTGCTATAGTTAGCAGGTGTTTCGGGATGGCACTAATGACCTGATAATAACGAAGAAAATTAGTCTTTTACAGTGGTAATTGTTCAAGAAGTCTTGATACGACATTAGTTGACCTGTCGTTGTTAGAAGGTCTTGGATTGACAGGATGCGATTTTGATACCATTCCCTAATAAAAAAGGATTTGTCTCCGATGAGTATATCTTTGTTATTGTATAGAATTATGTTTTGGTCTTGATTATGATTATATAGAGTTTTTAATTCTCTAAAGTATCTTAGAATATTTCTATAGAACTCCGGCAATGAGGGTAGATATTTTTCGTCATAATTGCATCTCAATAAAAAGTTGAGATCCCCTACTCCTTTTAGATAGTAATCTGGGACTGTTTTCCATTTTGGATTTCCTGGCGACAAGAGTCAAGGGATCCAGGCCACTTTTAGAGCTTTGAACATTATTTCTGTGTTTACCATACGACCGGGGGGCTACTCAACAAAGTTTAATACGGGGAGGCACCGCCCCGAGGTCCAACCCCTTACCCTTTTATATACCATTTTGGCAGAAACGGTACCTCTTTTATATACCTTTTATTGAAAAAAGGTACCCCTTTCACATACCTTCTTTAGGAAGTCTTGTTCTCAATTTCATGTAGTGGTTAATAAATAAACTGATACAGCCGTACAGGGCGTCTATTCGAAATATTATAATTAAAAGCCCTTTTAAATGCCTAAATGACCGATTTCCCTACCCTTTAATATACCTCAACTTGTGAAATCCCAACCCTTTTATATACCTGAAGCCTGAAAAAGGTACCCCTTTCGGGCGGAGCCTCCCCGTATAGGCCATTGTAGGGAGTACCCCCCTCCCGGGACCATACGCAATCCGCCCTTATGGATATCTTGGTAAAGTCCCTCCCTTTTAAACTTATCTTTTTTGTTGTTCCATGGAAAACTAAATAGTTTTACCTTTAAAATTGATGTGATATCCTTGGGAACGTTTAACGTCGAGGCTGAATAAACTAATTGTGACAGTCCTAGAGACTTGATTATGTGATATATATATGAAATAATTCATATTTTGTACTGGGGTTGTATATGAAGTGAAGAGTGATCATCGCAGTAAATTTTCCAATTTAAGCAACTGGAAAGAAGAAGCCTGAAAAAATCAGGGCTTGACCTCGCTCCCAATGTGTGGCTTCATAGCTCAGTTGGTAGAGCATCGCACCGGTATCGCGGAGGTCACGTGTTCGAATCCCGTTGAAGCCCTGATTTTTTCAGGCTTCTTCTTTCCAGTTGCTTAAATTGGAAAATTTACTGCGATGATCACTCTTCACTTCATATACAACCGCAGTACAAAATATGAATTATTTCATATATATATCACATGACTTCACTGCACGGGAAAATATGAACTCAAAAAATTGACCTCGCTCCCAATGTGTGGCTTCATAGCTCAGTTGGTAGAACATCGCACCGGTATCGCGGAGGTCACGGGTTCGAATCCCGTTGAAGCCCTGATTTTTTCAGGCTTCTTCTTTCCAGTTGCTTAAATTGGAAAATTTACTGCGATGATCACTCTTCACTTCAGACTTGATTATCATAACCTTTCCCAACAATGTGAGATTTCTTGTTTTCCATATATCTAAATTTGCTTGCATCTTGCGTATTTTAAGGTGAAAGTTTAATTCATTGTTTTCCTTTTCGTTATACGAAACATGAACCACTAATATACGCACCGGGCTACGCATCCATTTTAGATTTGAAGGATTGCTTTTATTTTTTTCCCATTTCCCAGGCCACATCGCTTTAGATTTCTTAACGTTTAAAATCAAC
>JAHPZR010013813.1:0-10696 GCA_019787425.1 Platygyra sinensis
ATCATAACTTTTCCAAACAATGTGAGATTTCTTGTTTTCCATATATCTAAATTTGTTTGCATCTTGCGTATTTTAAGGTGAAAGTTTAATTCATTGTTTTCCTTTTCGTTATACGAAACATGAACTCTTGATATACGCACCGGGCTACGCATCCATTTTAGATTTGAAGGATTGCTTTTATTTTTTTCCCATTTCTCAGGCCACATCGCTTTAGATTTCTTAACGTTTAAAATCAACCCCGACAACCTGCCAAATTCATCGACTAATTTCAAGGCTTCTTTAACTGCTTCCAAATCTGCGCAAAACAAAGTTGTGTCATGTGCGAATTGACTTAATTTGATTTCGTTTCCAAGGATTTTAATACCTTCTATCTTTGGGCCTTGTCCTATCTTGTTTGCTAGCCGTTCAGCTGATAGAATAAATAAGAAGGGAGAAAGAGGGCATCCCTGCCTTACACCTCTCGATGGTTTAAACCAATTTGTTAAAAATCCATTGTCTATAACAGTACTTTCGATATCTGTGTAAAAAGTGCTAATCCAACGTTTAATACTGGTCCCAAAATTGAAAACGTCTAGTGTATTCATTATACATCCCCATTCTAATGAATCAAAAGCTTTTTTGAAATCCAGTGATATTAAAATTCCAGGTATATTAGCAGCTTTGTGTGTTCCATCACATCCTCAATTAGACGAATATTTTCTCCAATATATCTTCCTTTAATAAAACCAGTTTGATCACTATGTATTAAGGTTGGTAGATATGGTTCTATTCTTTTGGCTATCGCTTTAGTTGCAATTTTACAGTCAACAGTTGCCTTAACTTTGGCGACCCAAGGACAACACCGTTGAGTTATAGACATTTTTTCAAAAAGTTTGGGCGAAATTTCAAACCAAGAGTTGAAGGCACCGCCCAATGTCTACACAACAGCACAAACGTTGAGGGCACGGAGAGGGTAACTAGCCCATAATAATTTTGATTGGCTTGAAATTATGCGAAGCCAGATTTTTGAGCTTTCCACAGAATACGACAATGGACATGCCCGAGAAAGTTGTTTTTTAACTCGCGGGCAACTCAAAAAGTCAGTAAGGAAATGATCTGTAGCCTTCATGTTCTTTTGGTTGACACTTAGAATGCTTTCTTTCGCTTCCTGAAAACATAGGGTCATGACAGCTTACAAACGAAGAGCGTTATTAAATTGTTGCTATTGTGATAACTTGTAGGATGTAGCAGATACAACCGGACTCAAGGTCACTGTAGCACAATCTTGTCCGCGTCATGAAACTCACAAAGCATCTGGATTCCTCGAAACGAAGCAAGTCGAAGACTCGAAGCGTTGTTGCTGCGAGTCGTGCAGCAGCACTCAGGATAATATTTTCAAAAGCCTCTTTCTCTTGTTTTTATGTCTTAGTTTCTTACTTTATGAGTGTAGCTATTGTTTAAATGAGTGATAGCCACTGAAAAGCCTCAGGAACAACTCTCCACCTCTTTATGTTAAAGGCTACTGTTATTAACTGCTTTACAGCTCTGTGATATCCAAAAAATGTTTTTTTTTTGTGGGGAGGGCGGCGGGGGGGTTTCGAACACTAGTTTCGTCTCCATGCGCCAAGATGGTCGCCAATTTTAGGCTCAACCGGTCAACTTCGAACGGATGAAAATGCAGTTTTCGCTTACTGTATGCGCAAAAAAAAAAAAAAATTGGCAGTATTTCCAAATAAGGTTCAAACTTTGTTATTAAGCAAAGATCTCACATACTAAAATTTCGTTTCTGTGGCACTTTAAAGTATCCACGACACTTTATTCCGATTGCTGTTTATTTTCACAGCTTATGTTACTTTACATTAGTCCCAAGTGAAGGGTTAAGGGTTATACATAGTCTATTTATACATTGAAGCAGTGCCATCTAATTAACAATTAGATTATGAGCTCGAGATTTCTATGAGGTGATAGTTGATGAGGCCGAAGGCCGAATCAACTATCACCTCATAGAAATCGAGAGCGAATAATCTAATTGTTTTAGTAGAATTCTTTCTAAAGTTTACTTCAAATCATGGTTTCCAATTATTTCTCGACGCATTATTAAACTTTGCGCCTTAAAAAGATCGCCCGGATTGAATTGTAGTGTGTACGCGAGCGCATCATTTTTTTTTCGATAATTTCACCTTTTTTTAGGTCAAGAAACCGTAAATGTCCTTCGTTTAGTGTTCTCAGGATTTTAATCATCCATTTTCATCAAAATTTTCCTCCAAAACTTTTGCAAAACGAAAAAACGTCGCCATTTCATAGACAAGCTCCAGCCACTGCACACTAATGGCTGATAGTGTGCAATGGTTCAGCCAATCAGATTACAGCATTTGCATTAGTATACTAGTAGAATTCTACTAATAAATGTTATTTTGTTGTTCCTCATTTCCGAGTGACTTATTTGAATTACAAACCTAATTAACACTCTCAGTATTAAATTAAAGCAGCATAGAGTGGACTCAAGTAATTAACACCGACTACTACCAACCCCCCCTCCCCCCTCCCCCCCCCCGACTAATATAACTACAGACGTCTTGGTGATCACTGTGGTGAGCGTTATTTTTTGATGGATTGAGAACGATTGGGTTTCTAACTCACATTCGTTTCTCCGCACTTTGCAACAGCTACATGTCCATTTATTTGCTCCGAGTTGTCATGAACTCGCCAAAGTGTCTGTGTCCTAAGCGACTGAACCGAGAGACTACTTTGGTTTTACGATAGTCAATTGACATCTGCTCTATCCACCAACTTGACCGTACGAATACGAAACCATTATGTATAGATATCCAATACATTGCTTACACAAACAGTTATTTTAAATAAAACCAAGATACCCACTGCTACATTACTTGCAAAAACATTCGGACGATTTTAATTTCAAACAAAAGAACCCGAATATAAAACAGTCCAAACCATTTCCAGTATAGCTTTTAACTGCTAAGTAGTTCCAAAGCTTTTCCTCAGTTTCCTTTTTATCCGGCTTCACGGAGCAAACTCTAGTTGAGACACTGCTTGATAGAATTTATTTTCTCGTCGGTGTATCTGTAAAACCTCAGGGTGATTTAAAACCTTTTTCTCACGGATGCTGTTTCAGCCTAGTTCGCGTTTTGTAGTCGTAAATTTACTTAAGCTATGTTTCAGCAAAGTGTCCGAAATTAGTCGGAAATGAGTTATTAAGCGTCCAAAAATTGAACGTCCGAAATTATTTGCAAGTAATGTATCCTTTGGCTGGATTTCCAAGTTGCCACTCTGTTCCTCACCCTCGAAAAACTTCGAGTTCGTTACCATGGCCATAACCAGTTAATACAAAAGCTCTAAGTTATTGTAACAATCTCTTCTACATTCAATTAGTTTTAATCGGGGTGGGTATACTTACTACGACAAAGGCAACATTTTATGCCTAACGTATTAACAAACTCTTTATATTCTCGAATCTGTTTAGGATAAACAATTGAGTGGATATGACGAAACTGAAAACGATCAATTTTGCTTTTGGCCTTTAAATCTATTAATGCGAAGTATTACACCGATATGTTCGTGCTGGAGAAATACGCTTGTCCTGTAAATCCCTACTTGTTAACCCTTAACGTAATCTTAGGACGTACGGACATACAGCATTTTCATACATTGCTCCAGTTTTATGGAACTCACTACCAGCCAAGATAAGAAACTTTATCATTCATTATACTATTGTTTATTACTGTCAAGAGAAGATAAAGGGTAGGGGAATTAATCCTCCTAATGAACGTTTCCCAATACAAGCTAATCCTTTTCAAGTTATTTTTGGATCAGTTCTGCTCTCCAAGTAGAGATGCATTTCCACTCTAGTGACGCGGAACTGAATTTGCTCACGTAGACAGCAAATTAACAAATTTACACCCATTTTCATCCTCCACGAAAACTCCAGGTAAGTGTCTTGGTAACGCTATCCGCGGAAGAACTGCTATGTTTCCCTGGGAATGAGATTTATTAACTAACCCTAACCCTTCATTCTCCATAGCAACCAACATGTATCATACACTGCTGAGAGCAGCAAGGCCAAACTTTACCTTGCGTGGTAGTCCGTCTCTGTGCGGGCCATATGACGAAATTCGATTCCCGAGTGTTCTAACTTGTAGCCCACAGATATTCTCAGAAAACCGTTCGCATATTTTCGCACTAAACAGTTATTATGTCATTTATGCAATTAACAGCTTTACCCTCTGTTGATTCATCTACGGACGGGTCACCGACAAGATGGATTCCAGAGAAGTGAATCCATATCTCTGCGGTGCTCTGGATGAAGCGACATCGTCTCCTTGCAATTTTGAGTTGACGAGATATTCTTTGCCCATTTTCTCCTGACACCATTTAAGCAGCTTGTCAATATTCGGCGTTTGAACTCCAACAATTTCTGCAATACCCCGGATGACTACCAGGCCATATGGGACATCCTCCGTCATGTAACGGTGCGTGAAATCTGGCACGAATTTGCCGTCTTCAGCTGTCTTGACTGGATGCTTGATTCCTTGAAAGGCAGCATTGGTCTGTATTGCCTTGTAAAGGGTCGAGTTGTCTGAGATGTCATGAGAATAACGTCGCACGAGCCATAGATGAATGTGTACAACCTGTAGAGAGTAGTCAAGAAAAACGAGAACACATGCCATCAAAATAAACATAGAATACGCAACACGTTTATCACGTCATTCGCAGCGAGCAAGGTGATGCAGTGCTTTAGCTCGTCAGGTTACAGGCTGGAAATGGCGTGTGGAATG
This sequence comes from Platygyra sinensis, assembly GCA_019787425.1. Lineage (NCBI taxonomy): Eukaryota > Metazoa > Cnidaria > Anthozoa > Scleractinia > Merulinidae > Platygyra > Platygyra sinensis. The sequence continues at coordinate 4,776 of JAHPZR010013813.1, forward strand.
CCTCAGGCATTAATAATCACTGACAAATCGTTAAGATAACCTGACAAGTGATGCTGTAAGGCCTTCCAGAGGAATAGCGGATATCCTTATCAGTTCATTTACATATAATAGCGCTAACGGTATGTGTGGCAGTCGGTGGGCCGATAGGATAATGCTTGTGTTAACCGCGGTGAATCAGTTCCACTTATCAGAGTTCTTTTTTGAGATGCCTCCCGGAATAAAAAACACAAATGCCATTAAATAAGTTTCTGCATTTAAATTTCGTTTTGTTACATTTCACATAATTTATTAAAAGAAAGCTGAAAGCTAGAAAGCTGTTTTAATCAAATCTTCACTCAAACGAATGAAAAGTTTATTTCGGCTCTTCTTGTTATTTCTCGTCCTGAGCGTGGTATAGCTCACTAGGATTGAGGCAAAGCAGCTAAAGGTTTCAGGCAGGAGCCCATTACTAGGAGCCTGCAACTCCAATAATAGGGAGCTTTAGATTGGACTACCAGTACGAGATTGAGTACGAGTACGACTTTCCAATTCCAAACCGGCGACGCTTCCAGAGCCCTCGTTCTTCATGTTGGTTTTAGGTGGAGAGAGTAGCTCATGGGATGAACTTGGTATGTGTTGTGACAATTTGAAGCCTCAATCTCATACTCGTAGTCTAAACTAAAGCTCCTTAATAAGCCAATGCAACAGCATTTTTACAGACCAGTCTATTTTTAGTTTTTTTCCCGCGAAATAGGCCAGTCCCAGTCTACATGAGCACGCTTCGTTAAGGATAAAACAATGCGGCCTCACGTGAACATGTCGACATAATTTCGACACATTTCCACATTACTCCGTGCTTGCGATTGCCATTGGTCACCGAGATTCCTGTGAGGATCTAAATTCGAGATAAATTCAAACTAAAAATAGATCGGTCTGTGAAAACGCCGCGACTGGAATATGGGGTACTTGCGGGCTCTTAGTGAGGGGCTCCTGTTTCAGGGAATTAGAAACCCTCGAAAAAAGGACACCTTTGACCAGATCTTCAAGGGCCTAACAGGAAGTTATGTGTCAAAGAAGAGGAAATTAAAAGACAATCGTGGGAAATCAAGGGACACAAAACGTTTTGAAAACAACGTCCGACGCGTGTATCATTTCTGCGTCGCGAACTCCCCTTGCAAAAGAGCTTCTCCATTGTCTTCTTTATCCTCCCAGGGTCCCTGACAATCCCTGAAGTGTGTTTCAACGTTCACGATAAAAAAGTTGTAAGTACGCCAACTGTAATTTAATTAGGTATTGCATTATATGTTTTTGTAAGTAGTGCTTGTAAGTAAGTAAGTAAGTAAGTAAGTAAGTAAGTAAGTAAGTAAGTAAGTAAGTAAGTAAGTAAGTAAGTAAGTAAGTAAGTAAGTAAGTAAGTAAGTAAGTAAGTAAGTAAGTAAGTAAGTAAGTAAGTAAGTAAGTAAGTAAGTAAGTAAGTAAGTAAGTAAGTAAGTAAGTAAGTAAGTAAGTAAGTAAGTAAGTAAGTAAGTAAGTAAGTAAGTAAGTAAGTAAGTAAGTAAGTAAGTAAGTAAGTAAGTAAGTAAGTAAACACTTTATTTATAGAGGGTAAACACTAAATAGCTTAGAGCTAATAAACTTGTGGCCCTCAAACTGAATTAGAAGAAGAAGCTTGTAGTGTAAGTATGTGTAGTGCAATGTAAATGTAAATGTAAGTATAATATTAGTATTGTAAGTAGTGTAAGTGTTTTGTCCTGTAAATAAAATTGCATTCACAAAAAAAAAAAAAAAAAGAAAAAAAAAAAGCGTTCACGATGTAGCATCAATGCTGTTTACCCAGGATGCAGCATTCATCGCTTACCTCCTGCAATAAAACTACTCCAGCGACGCGGAAAGGAGCAAGCTAATTACCACCCTAGCCTTAAGCCGGAAGTAAGACGATACGAAATTCTACACTATTGCAAAATCGAAAACGAAACGCAGCGATCAAACGACTAAACTCTGCGACTCTAAAAAACAACTCACACTCTCGCACGACCGATTCGAATATCAATTAGCTAAGACTAAATGAAAGCATGCAGTATTTGTTCGCCCGTCCCAACGGATGGCGCATGTTAATGAGCGAGCGTTCGCCGGAACAGGGCGTATTGCTTCCTGCATCCTGAAGATTATGGCTAAAGGTCGGAGACACAAACAAAGAAGAAGAAGAAAACGACGAAGAAGAGGAAGAAGTGGAAGACAACAAAGAAGAACAGGAGGAATAAGAGGAAGATAACGACAAGATGGAAGAGAACGCCGAAAATGAGGATGGGGTCACCTTGAAAAAGTATCATGTTCCTATCATTAAATTTCTAGGAAAAAAGCCCTGGGAACGAGGTCAGTTCCAATTCAGGACTCAAGTTATTGGTCTCAGCTTAAATGCGCTTGACAACAACATTAATTTTTTTAAGGAATAAAAAGAGAATTGTTACTATTCAAGCACTGTTATTGTGGCACGCTCACTGTAATTATGAAAGATAAAAGCTGTTGAAAAGCTTTTTTGTTACCCTGGAACTGTTTTGGTAAATAAAACAGGAGAATTTTTCTTCAATTTGTAAGCATCTCTTATCCTATTTTAATCTAATCTTTTTTGTCCAACCCCCCCCCCCCCCCTTTCCTTCTTTTTTTTTTCGACCGACCCCCTTTTTAGCCATTGTTTTGCGTGCCCCTCCCCTCCCAAATCCCACCAGCCCTACTATCTCATAAAAAATGAACGGTCCCTTGGGTAGTAGTATGTAGTTTACTGATCGTAATGTCCAGAAATAAAGGCTAATGAGATTCAATACTAATCACAGAGTCATTTTCATATTACTTCATATTTGACTGAATTATATGTGTTTTGGTGACTTTTTAGGAAACAGGACACTTTGTAATGCTTATCGTGAAGAGCATGCACCCCATTAACCTGCATTTCTGGACATCTCTGATGTAGTTAGACGTCTCTCTGACGGACAGATTCTTACAAAAAAGCATGCCTGGACTGGATGTCGCTTTCTTTCACCAAATATCTAACTGAGCCAATTATTTAATAAAATATGAATACACTGTTTCCCCTCCCCTCCAAACACTACTATTCGACCTCTCTGGCTTGTTTGCACCACTCATATCAACTACAAACGACGAGACAAAGTTAGGTGGCATTTTCATACAAATTGAAAACTCTTACATGAGACATATCAGCTCCAGTCTGCAACTCGATACCTTTGGCGATGTTTAGAACCTCATCTGATATGCTGGAAAGGAAGTTCATAGCTGACTCAGTCAGGCCACTGTAGAACAGAGGTGGCTGGTCAAGTGGAATTCCATCCCACCCCTCCCACTGACCATACACTATTGACGTGTTCAGGTAGGCATTGACGCTCATTAACTGAACACCCAAAAGATGACCACCAATGATCAGTTTAGGGAGTTCCAGAGGACCCAGGAGAGATTGAAACTTGGAAACTGGATCCTTCTCGGGAGCAACGTCTTTTCCTTGCTGTGAAACGACAAACAAAAAAATTAGGACCTGGCCAAGCCGGGAGAGAAGATGAAAGTACTTTTTTCGGCACAGCTTCATACGAGAAAAGAAATATTTAAGAAATAGGAAACATTTCCTGTGTTTCTATCGAGTTAAAGAAACACGAGAGGAAGTTTGGGAGAACAAGAAATGCTCTGCAGACCCTAAACGAGCCCACTACCAGGAGACATGCACGTTCTGCACAAGAGCTATCTGCGCTTTGCAATGCATATAACATAACAACATCATAGGAAGTTAAAGTGAGACACTATTACCTTTATGGCTCCCAATAAGTTGCCAAGAACCTTACAGTTAACACCGAACTCAGTAGAGTGGCAGACCCAGGGTGATGACTCAAAATTCATGATCGTGCATTGCTGTCCTACATCACCAAGCACGTGAAGCACCTGGAATGCGAAGCCTGGTCCCCCTGGTAGGCCGACTATTATCGTGCCAGGTTTAATGTGAGGTTTCAGGGCATCAAGAAACAATTGAAGGGCAGAGGCCGGCAGCAGAAATACCACGATGTTAACATCTCGTATGGCACCCTCTGGGTTATTCGTTACCAATGCAGGTAAAGATGTGATCGAAGCCGATTCTTCTCCCTTCCAACGGAAAGTTACTTTGAGCTCTTTCATTGTAGCATTGCAGCGCTCTGTTTCATCTTGATCCAAACAAAGAACTCGAACTTCAGTATCTTTCAAAGATGATGCAATACCAGCAAATGCGCGTGCCTCTGTCTCACACCCGCAAATCAGCAGCTTGATGACACGATTGTTCTAAAAATAAGATTTCAGCTTTTATGAAATTCGTAAACATATACGGTCAATTTCCAATACCCTAGTTACCACGAGCGCGCTGTTTGGCAAAAAACCTATGAACTGTTGTGGCGGTAAACAGAGAAACGTTTTTAACGATTTTAATATCAAATTTACAGTAGTGTAAGGCCTCAATTGAACCTTTAACAATTTCATTTAAAATGCTACTGAAGGACAACATCCAACGATCGGAGAAATTTTTGTTTAGCCCAATAAATCTCAAAGTTATTGTCCTTTTACAGATGAAAACAGTGGACCCACGCTCGTGATTTACAAGCTTTCCTCGTGTTCTCTCGATATTCTGTGAGGCTGTTTGCCTCATTAAGCTCAAAGTAAGGCTATATTTTTTCAGTAAGCCCATAGATTTAAAAAGACCAATTAAGACGTCTTTTCTCTGAAACGCCACAATTAAACTTAAGCCTCTCTATAGAGTTCCACCATCACATGGCTTGTGTCTATACACAATTGTAGGATACTTTTCAAATCCCTCACACGGTCACTGGCTAATTTTTATAAAAGTATACAACTAGATTACGCGTTTACACAAGAATCTTGAAAATTTTGGCAAATTGACCGCCAATCTGGTTTAAATTAAGTGTGCAGGTTAGGGTACGATAAAATGAGAAAATTAGTTCCAAACGCATGAAGAATTGATATCAATTTGCCAATCAGGTGAAGAGACATAGTACATATTGATTTGTAAGCATGATTGAACACAGTTTCCTTTGCATGTACTGTAAATATTAAAATAACATTTATTAGTAGAATTCTACTAGTATACTAATGCAAATGCTGTAATCTGATTGGCTGAACCATTGCACACTATCAGCCATTAGTGTGCAGTGGCTGGAGCTTGTCTATGAAATGGCGACGTTTTTTCGTTTTGCAAAAGTTTTGGAGGAAAATTTTGATGAAAATGGATGATTAAAATCCTGAGAACACTAAACGAAGGACATTTACGGTTTCTTGACCTAAAAAAAGGTGAAATTATCGAAAAAAAAATGATGCGCTCGCGTACACACTACAATTCAATCCGGGCGATCTTTTTAAGGCGCAAAGTTTAATAATGCGTCGAGAAATAATTGGAAACCATGATTTGAAGTAAACTTTAGAAAGAATTCTACTAAAACAATTAGATTATTCGCTCTCGATTTCTATGAGGTGATAGTTGATTCGGCCTTCGGCCTCATCAACTATCACCTCATAGAAATCTCGAGCTCATAATCTAATTGTTAATTAGATGGCACTGCTTCAATGTATAAATAGACTATGTATAACCCTTAACCCTTCACTTGGGACTAATGTAAAGTAACATAAGCTGTGAAAATAAACAGCAATCGGAATAAAGTGTCGTGGATACTTTAAAGTGCCACAGAAACGAAATTTTAGTATGTGAGATCTTTGCTTAATAACAAAGTTTGAACCTTATTTGGAAATACTGCCAATTTTTTTTTTTTTTTGCGCATACAGTAAGCGAAAACTGCATTTTCATCCGTTCGAAAGTTGACCGGTTGAGCCTAAAATTGGCGACCATCTTGGCGCATGGAGACGAAACTAGTGTTCGAAACCCCCCCGCCGCCCTCCCCACA
>JAHPZR010013814.1:0-11064 GCA_019787425.1 Platygyra sinensis
ATGTGATATATATATGAAATAATTCATATTTTGTACTGGGGTTGTATATGAAGTGAAGAGTGATCATCGCAGTAAATTTTCCAATTTAAGCAACTGGAAAGAAGAAGCCTGAAAAAATCAGGGCTTGACCTCGCTCCCAATGTGTGGCTTCATAGCTCAGTTGGTAGAGCATCGCACCGGTATCGCGGAGGTCACGTGTTCGAATCCCGTTGAAGCCCTGATTTTTTCAGGCTTCTTCTTTCCAGTTGCTTAAATTGGAAAATTTACTGCGATGATCACTCTTCACTTCATATACAACCGCAGTACAAAATATGAATTATTTCATATATATATCACATGACTTCACTGCACGGGAAAATATGAACTCAAAAAATTGACCTCGCTCCCAATGTGTGGCTTCATAGCTCAGTTGGTAGAACATCGCACCGGTATCGCGGAGGTCACGGGTTCGAATCCCGTTGAAGCCCTGATTTTTTCAGGCTTCTTCTTTCCAGTTGCTTAAATTGGAAAATTTACTGCGATGATCACTCTTCACTTCAGACTTGATTATCATAACCTTTCCCAACAATGTGAGATTTCTTGTTTTCCATATATCTAAATTTGCTTGCATCTTGCGTATTTTAAGGTGAAAGTTTAATTCATTGTTTTCCTTTTCGTTATACGAAACATGAACCACTAATATACGCACCGGGCTACGCATCCATTTTAGATTTGAAGGATTGCTTTTATTTTTTTCCCATTTCCCAGGCCACATCGCTTTAGATTTCTTAACGTTTAAAATCAACCCCGACAACCTGCCAAATTCATCGACTAATTTCAAGGCTTCTTTAACTGCTTCCAAATCTGCGCAAAACAAAGTTGTGTCATGTGCGAATTGACTTAATTTGATTTCGTTTCCAAGGATTTTAATACCTTCTATCTTTGGGCCTTGTCCTATCTTGTTTGCTAGCAGCTCAGCTGATAGAATAAATAAGAAGCGAGAAAGAGGGCATCCCTGCCTTACACCTCTCGATGGTTTAAACCAATTTGTTAAAAATCCATTGTCTATAACAGCACTTTCGACATCTGTGTAAAAAGTGCTAATCCAACGTTTAATACTGGTCCCAAAATTGAAAACGTCTAGTGTATTCATTATACATCCCCATTCTAATGAATCAAAAGCTTTTTTGAAATCCAGTGATATTAAAATTCCAGGTATATTAGCAGCTTTGTGTGTTCCATCACATCCTCAATTAGACGAATATTTTCTCCAATATATCTTCCTTTAATAAAACCATACAACCGGACTCAAGGTCACTGTAGCACAATCTTGTCCGCGTCATGAAACTCACAAAGCATCTGGATTCCTCGAAGCGAAGCAAGTCGAAGACTCGAAGCGTTGTTGCTGCGAGTCGTGCAGCAGCACTCAGGATAATATTTTCAAAAGCCTCTTTCTCTTGTTTTTATGTCTTAGTTTCTTACTTTATGAGTGTAGCTATTGTTTAAATGAGTGATAGCCACTGAAAAGCGTCAGGAACAACTCTCCACCTCTTTATGTTAAAGGCTACTGTTATTAACTGCTTTACAGCTCTGTGATATCCAAAAAATGTTTTTTTTTGTGGGGAGGGCGGCGGGGGGGTTTCGAACACTAGTTTCGTCTCCATGCGCCAAGATGGTCGCCAATTTTAGGCTCAACCGGTCAACTTCGAACGGATGAAAATGCAGTTTTCGCTTACTGTATGCGCAAAAAAAAAAAAAAAAAAAAAAATTGGCAGTATTTCCAAATAAGGTTCAAACTTTGTTATTAAGCAAAGATCTCACATACTAAAATTTCGTTTCTGTGGCACTTTAAAGTATCCACGACACTTTATTCCGATTGCTGTTTATTTTCACAGCTTATGTTACTTTACATTAGTCCCAAGTGAAGGGTTAAGGGTTATACATAGTCTATTTATACATTGAAGCAGTGCCATCTAATAAATGTTATTTTGTTGTTGTTCCACATTTCCGAGTGACTTATTTGAACTACAAACCTAATTAACACTCTCAGTATTAAATTAAAGCAGCATAGAGTGGACTCAAGTAATTAACACCGACTACTACCAACCCCCCCTCCCCCCTCCCCCCCCGACTAATATAACTACAGACGTCTTGGTGATCACTGTGGTGAGCGTTATTTTTTGATGGATTGAGAGCGATTGGTTTTCTTACTCACATTCGTTTCTCCGCACTTTGCAACAGCTAAATGTTCATGCATTTGCTCCGAGTTGTCATGAACTCACCAAAGTGTCTGTGTCCTAAGCGACTGAACCGAGAGACTACTTTGGTTTTACGATAGTCAATTGACAGCCGCTCTATCCACCAACTTGACCGTACGAATACGAAACCATTATTTGACAATTATTCACCGAAGTGGAGGTGAATAGTGGTGGATATTTACCGAGACGCGAAGCGGCGAGGTAAATATCCACCACTTTCACCGACACTGAGGTGAATAATTGTTTTAGTATATACCACACAAGCTGAATAACTAGCGGCCCAAAGAGTAACTTTATTAGTTTAAATATAGCGACAAAAGCCATTTTGATTTTCTTCGGCTGCTCGGAGGTGAAGAGTACTTGGCTAATCACCTCCGAGCTAGCCAATCAGCGCGCGCGAAAAGTACTATTCACTGGTGTGGTATATACTAAGTATAGATATCCAATACATTACTAAGACAGACAGTTATTTTAATTAAAACCAAGATACCCATTGCTACATTACTTGTAAAAACATTCGGACGATTTTAATTTGGAACAAAAGAACCCGAATATAAAACAGTCCAAACCATTTCCAGCACAGCATTTAACTGCTTAGTAGTTCAAAGCTTTTCCTCAGTTTCCTTTTTATCCGGCCTCACGGAGCAAACTCTAGTTGAGACACTGCTTGATAGAATTTGTGTTATTTTCTCGTCGGTGTATCTGTAAAACCTCAGGGTGATTTGAAACCTTTTTTTCAAGGATGCTGTTTCAGTCTAGTTCGCGTTTTGTAGTCGTAAATTTACTTAAGCTATGTTTCAGCAAAGTGTCCGAAATTTGTCGGAAATAAGTTATAAAGCGTCCAAAAATTGAACGTCCGAAATTATTTGCAAGTAATGTATCCTTTGGCTGGATTTCCAAGTTGCCACTCTGTTCCTCACCCTCGAAAAACTTCGAGTTCGTCGCTACAGCCATAACCAGTTAATACAAAAGCTCCAAGTTATTGTAACAATCTCTTCTACATTCAATTAGTTTTAATCGGGGGTGGGTATACTTACTACGACAAAGACAACATTTTATGCCTAACGTATTAACAAACTCTTTATATTCTTGAACCTGTTTAGGATAAACAATTGAGTGGATATGACGAAAACTGAAAACGATCAATTTTGCTTTTGGCCTTTAAATCTATTAATGCGAACTATTACACCGATATGTTCGTGCTGGAGAATTACGCTTGTCCATTAAATCCCTACTTGTTAACCCTAAACGTAATCATAGGACGTACGGACATATAGCATTTTCATACACTGCTCCATTTTTATGGAACTCACTACCAGCCAAGATAAGAAACTTTATCATTATTATAATTATTATTACTGTTGTTGTTATTGTTGTTATTATTGTCAAGAAAAGATAAAGGGTAGGGGAATTAATCCTCCTAATGAAAGTTTTCCCAATACATATAGAATACTTCATGGAAAGTTACGAGTTGTGGCGTATCAGAAATCGAACAAGTGAGCGAAGCGAACGAGTGAGATTTCTGATACAAAACAACGAGTGTGTAAACACCGTATAAACCATGTGGTATTATGTTTGTTATATACATACTGAGATTGAACACCCTCCTTAAATTATGACAAGCTTTATTTAAACAAATGTGGTCAAACAGCAATCACTGAAAGAAAGCAGCTTCGTAAAAAGCGAAAGAGCTCAAATAAAATCCAAAACTTATGAAATAAAGTTGGCTTATCTGAGTTCAAGGCTGTTTAGTCGAAGTCTGACACCTCATTTCGAATTCTTTTCCACCTCCTTTCTGTTTCAGTGATACAACTTTCGCTTTGTGTACGAAACCGCGCCTACCAGCCTTGAATGAAAACTTCAACTTGCCGTACGGCTCACACGTGAAAAAAACATGATACGCGGCTCCTGATTGGATGTATCGCTTTTCTCACATGTGGGAAAAGCGATACGAGACATTTGATTGGTTTACATCGGTTTGCGAACGAAAATTTACTCTGCGGCTTTTCAGTGTGTAAATCTCAGTATGAATATAATAAAAGCTAATCCTTTTCAAGTTATTTTTAGATCAGTTCTGCTCTCCAAGTAGACATGCATTTCCACTCCAGTGGCGCGGAACTGAATTTGCTCACGTAGACAGCAAAATTAAACAAATTTACACCCATTTTCATCCTCCACGAAAAATCCAGGTAAAGTGCTTGGTAAAGCTATCCGTGGAAGAACTACTATATTATCCTGGGAATAAGATTTATTAACTAACCCTAACCCTTCATTCTCCCTTACAACCAACATGGATTATACACCTGCTGAGAGCAGCAAGGGCAAACTGTACCTTGCCAGGCAGTACGTCTCTGTGTGGGCCATATAACGGAATTCGATTCCCGGGCGTTCTAAATTTATAGCTCACAGATATTCTCAGAAAACCGTTCGCATATTTTCGCACTAAACAGTTATTATTATGTCATTTATGCAATTAACAACTTTACGCTCTGTTGATTGATCTACGGACGGGTCACCGACAAGATGGATTCCAGAGAAGTGAATCCATATCTCTGCGGTGCTCTGGATGAAGCGACATCGTTTCCTTGCAATTTTGAGTTCACGAGATATTCTTTGCCCATTCTCTCCTGACACCATTTAAGCAGCTTGTCAATATTTGGCGTTTGAACTCCAACAATTTCTGCAATACCGCGAATGACTACCAGGCCATATGGGACATCCTCCGTCATGTAACGGTGAGTGAAATCTGGCACGAATTTGCCGTCTTCAGTTGTCTTGACTGGATGCTTGATTCCTTGAAAGGCAGCATTGGTCTGTATTGCCTTGTAAAGGGTCGATTTATCTGAGATGTGATGAGAATAACGTCGCACAAGCCATAGATGAATGTGTACAACCTGTAGAGAGTTAATGTCAAGAAAAACGAGAACACATGCCATCAAAATAAACATAGAATACGCAACACGTTATAACGTCATTCGCAGGAAGGTGATGCAGTGCTTAGCTCGTGAGGTTACAGAGTGGAAATGGCGAGAGGAATGCCTCAGGAGTTAATAATCACTGACAAATCGTTAAAGTGCCCATAACCCCAAAAATTGTTTTTCACTTAGCGAAATCTTTGTATTGAATTAGGAAAAATATCGCAAATTATTGCATTTGGTTGAAATCCGAATTTTTTATGAATTTTTTAAGTGAGCGTCCTTTACAGCACGACTGTTGTTGTACTTACGGGTTTGGTGTTTGCAGCGTCAAGTATTTTGTCTAAGGAACGTCGATTCTAGATCAAAAAACTTGTAAAATCGTATCTCTTGATAATGTCGTCCAGCGTTGCTAGCTTTGACTCAAGCTCGGATTTTCAGACCGCAGGAACGGAGGTAGAATATGACTTAGAAGTCGAGGTCATGTCAAACGCGAGGGAACAGAAAGACACCTCAGATGATGATGAACCGGAATATGTCTATGCTATCGAGCCTTTAGCAGACGAGAACTGGCTAGCTGGATATGAGGCAGAAAGATAAAAAAGAACAAGAACTCGAAGAGAAACTATGCTCTGGATGTGCCCTTTTCCTTGTTTGGCCAGTGGTTGCATCCGAAAACAACGCATTTATCTGGGATTTCCTTTCTTTGTACGGAAGCAAAGATTGTCCCAAACTAAAAAGCGATCAATGGCCTGGAATGACGTCACAAACTGCGCTATACCCAGACTACTTTAAGTGATTCTGCTGCTCGGTCGTGTTTTGAAAAAGCGCGCGTTTTTTGAATTTTAAAAATTCATAAAAAATTAGGGTTTCAACCGAATGCAAAAATTTTTGTGGCATTTTTCCTAATTCCATACAGGGATTACACTAAGTGAAAAACATTTTTGGGGGTTATAGGCACTTTAAAATAACCTGAAAAGTGTTGCTCTAAGGCCTTCCAGAAAAATAGCGGATATCCTTATCAATTCATTTACATATTATAGGGCTAATGGTATGTGTGGCATTCGGTGGGGCCATACGTTAATGCTAGTGTTAACGGCGGTGAATCAGTTCCACTTATCAGAGCAATTTTTTGGGATGCCCCCGGAATAAAAAATACAAATGCCATTAAAAAATGTTTCCGCATTTAAATTTCGTTTTGTTACATTTTACATTATTAATTAAAAGAAAGCTGAAAGCTAGAAAGCTGTTTTAATCAAATCTTCACTCAAACGAATGAAAAGTCAATTTCGGCTCTTTTTGTTATTTCTCGTCCTGAGCGTGGCGTAACTCACTAGGATTGAGGCAAAACAGCTAAAGGTTTCAGGCAGGAGCCCATTACTAGAAGCCTGCAACTCCAATAATAGGGAGCTTTAGATTGGAATACGAGTACGAGATTGAGTACGAGTACGATTTTCCAATTTCAAACCAGTGACGCTTCCAGAGCCCTCGTTCTTCATGTTGGTTTTAGGTAGAGAGAGTAGCTCATGGGATGAACTTGGTATGTGTTGTGACAATTTGAAGCCTCAATCTCGTACTCGTATATGGGAATCGCAAGCATGGACTAATGTTGAAATGTGTCGAGATGATGTCGACATGTTCACGTGAGGCCGCATTGTTTTATCCTTACCGAAGCGTGCTCATGTAGGCTGGGACTGGCCTATTACGCGGGAAAAAATCTGAAAATAGACTGGTCTGTAAGAATGCTGTTGCATTGGCTTATTAGGGAGCTTTGGTTTGGACTATGAGATTCCTGTGGGGATCTAAATTCGAGATAAATTCAAACTAAAAATAGATCGGTCTGTGAAAACGCCGCGACTGGAATATGGGGTACTTGCAGGCTCTTAGTGAGGGGCTCCTGTTTCAGGGAATTAGAAACCCTCGAAAAAAAGAACACCTTTGACTAGATCTTCAAGGGCCTAACAGGAAGTTATGTGTCAAAGTAGAGGAAATTAAAAGACAGTCGTGGGAAATCAAGGGACAGAAAACGGTTTGAAAACAACGTCCGACGCGTGTATCATTTCTACGTCGCGAACTCCCCATGCAAAAGAGCTTCTCCATTGTCTTCTTTATCCTCCCAGGCTCCCTGACAATCCCTGAAGTGTGTTTAAACGTTCACGATGTAGCAGCAATGCTGTTCACTGAGGATGCAGCATCCATCGCTTACCTCCTGCAATAAAGCTACTTCAGCGACGCGGAAAGGAGCAAGCTAATTACCACCCTAGCCTTAAGTCGGAAGTAAGACGATACGAAATTCTACACTATTACAAAATCGAAAACGAAACGCAGCGATCAAACGACTAAACTCTGCGACCCTAAAAAACAACTCACACTTCCGCACGACCGATTCGAATATTGATTAGCTGAGACTAAATGAAAGCATGCAGTATTTGTTCGCCCATCCCAACGGACGGCGTATGTTAATGAGCGAGCGTTCGTCGGAACAGGACGTATTGCTTCCTGCATCCTGAAGATTATGGCTAAAGGTCGGAGACACAAACAAAGAAGAAGAAGAAAACGACGAAGAAGAGGAAGAAGTGGAAGACAACGAAGAAGAACAGGAGGAATAAGAGGAAGATAACGACAAGATGGGATGGATGGAAGATGGGGTCGGCTTGAAAGAGTATCATGTCCCTAAATCCCACCAGCCCCACTATCTCATAAAAAATAGGTACGCAATGCTTACATGTGTCTGCTATTTAGAAATTCAACAAGCACACGGGAAACAAGGCAACGCACGCTTCGCGAACGATGGACATTTGCGTTTTGTCTCCGTAGCTTTTTCACTGTGGATATTGGGAAACCAAGTACCGGTACGTGAGTGAGATTTTTTCATTTTGTTAAGTTTGTTATGAGTGTCTTAAAGGTGTTGTCTTAATATTGTTGTTGGTGGGTGTTGTGCTAAACAATGTGGCTCCATCAAAGTTTCCCCAGCAAAATTTTCATGAGATTCTAAAATATGAATTGCTACATTTTGACAGTCTGCAACTGCTTGTACAAACAGTGCATCGCACTATGTACCTTGCATTGACATATTATTTATATATTCATTCCATGAATTTTTAGTATTGCTTTCAGTAAGACGTTCAGGGTTATTGCTGAGGTATTGAACACCAGCTTGTCTAATGAGTAAGTGATGATTGGAATCACCATATAACTGATGAGAAACTGCTTTGAAAAGACAGTCGCCTTCACCACCAACATCTACAGGTCTCAATCCTAGCTGACGTAATCGCATGTTTAACAACATAGTGGAACCAACTGACAATATAGTTTAACCGTTTAAATTTTGTTCAGGGCCTGGATTTAACTTGATATCACCAGACGTGAAAGGCTTCATTCTTGAGATAGTGTCTTTTGGTACTGCTGGTTGATTTTGCTATTTTGTGATTATTTAGGGAAGAACTAGTTTTTTGTTATTTTGCAGAAATATTTGCAAAATAACAAACGTTATTTTGAAAAAACATTCACATTTGTGCAGATATGTGACATACCATAACTTATGGTGAGTCTTTAAGCCATACAATCTGGACGATTTAGGAGTATATTTTATGAGAATACACTTCAGCTTGCACCTAACTTTTCTCTTTTTCGTGGATCTTATAATCTTTTTTGGTAATCTAGACGGCTCTCGGTCTCTGCGTCGTTTCGCTTGTTTAACTATTTTAGAATAGCCACGAAATTCTTTAGCACAAGATGGTGGCAAGGCCACAACAAGGCTCATCATTGCACGAAAGTTTTGCTTAAAGTTTTTCTCAGGTAATAGTTATGCATCAGTCAATATTAAGCCCTGGGGGGGAGGGCGACCCCTTGAGATTTGGCAGTATTTCCTTTCCCATGGGTGAGGAATGGTTAAAGATTTGACATAACACAAGTTCCCGAGGGTAGGGTAACTTGACCAAATCTACAGGAGTCTGGAGTCTAGTCCTGCCATCTTGAAATTCAGTATACCCAGAGCTCCTTGGCATTGGAGGGCCATTTTGGAAGTTGTTTCGTGCGGTGCCCTTCACACACAAGTGATCATATAAAATTTGGCTGTTAACTTCTGAATATTCATTATGTCCTTGGACTTAAAAACCTCGTGAAAAGGCGCTTGGGAAATGCCGCCTTTACAAGGCCTGGGATACAGCAAGACGTAAAAAAATCTGTGGCAGCGAGGGGATCACAAGAATTTTTCGAAGGAGTCGAGTGTTTTGATCTCAGTGTTATTCTTATGAACGATTGATAGTCTGAGCATCAAAAGAGAGCACAAATAAGGTAATTGAAATATTAATTTTCATGGTAATTTTTACTGTTCATTATCAAACTTCTATCGTGATTAGCTCCCATCAGTACTGCGTTGGCTTCGAGATCCCAACTAATGACTATGCCTGGAAGTGCCCTCTCTGCATTGCAGAAGATCTCATGTGATATAGAGTTTGTTTAATCTTTTTAGAGTAACAAAGAAATAAATTGCATTGTAATCTTCATCATCTTAAATCAAACAAATTTAGAGCCATGAAAGGGGTACTTGAGACCAGTGTTTTCCTCCTGGGTAAAGCATTTGACATAAAAATAGGCAAAAATGTCAAATCCCCCTGGGGGGGCCCCCTTAATATTGACTGGTGCATTATACACAAAACTAATAGTTCTGATATCATGGCTAGGTTCGGTTAACTTTAATTAAATAATGGTTCTTAAACAAATTCGTGCGTATAAACTGTCCACAGCTTTCGCAGACCTTCGGGCAATGATAGATGTTTTCGGCTTTTGTTTCCCCATAAGCTTATAGGGGGCTGATAAAACTTTAAAATTCGTGTCTTCGCAAGCAAAGGAGTAACTCTATGGCGCCGAGGTTAGACTTGCCACAAGTCGATCTTATGAATTTAAGAGTTGAATATGTTAGGCCGCGAAGCGGCCGAGTGAGCGAGAAGTACTGAATAAACAAGACGAAAGACTTTTCAGAAAGTCTACGCCGAGCTGTGCATCGATCGACAACTTCAAAGCATCTGTCAAAGCCATTTATTCGGGCAAGTTGACCCGTACTTCGAAAGCTGTGACATATTGAGACAACACCTTTTAAGAAATTCATGTTGAGCTTCAGAAAATGAAAAAAACTCACTCACTTACCTCGCTTTCCGACGTCCACAGTGAAACCCAACAGCTACGGAGACCAAACGCAAAATGTCCTTCGTTCGCGAAGCGTGGGCTGCCTTCTTTCCCACGTGATCGTTGACGCAATTGCCGACTCATTTCCTCGAATTCTATTGGTTCCGAATGTTGTCTTGAATTCGTAATTTTCTCGCAACCAATGGTAAGGGTTACGATAATTCACGATTGAGTGACGACATTCTTCGTGGTTCACGACAGATTCACGACAAATGGTTACGCTTTACCTGTCCCTCATGTACATAATCACAAAATGGACTTGTAATGAAAACCTCAGTCAAACCTCTAATAAAAAATTTTCAAACTTGTACTATATGAAGTAGTGATCGAAATTTCTACAGCTCTGCATAGTGTCTGCATTTGCATATGCAAATAGGAGACACAAAAATGAACGGTCCCTTGGGTAGTAGTATGTAGTTTACTGATCGTAATGTCCAGAAATAAAGGCTAATGAGATTCAATACTAATCACAGAGTCATTTTCATATTACTTCATATTTGACTGAATTATATGTGTTTTGGTGACTTTTTAGGAAACAGGACACTTTGTAATGCTTATCGTGAAGAGCATGCACCCCATTAACCTGCATTTCTGGACATCTCTGATGTAGTTAGACGTCTCTCTGACGGACAGATTCTTACAAAAAAGCATGCCTGGACTGGATGTCGCTTTCTTTCACCAAATATCTAACTGAGCCAATTATTTAATAAAATATGAATACACTG